>PVJI01005868.1:0-92071 GCA_004026765.1 Micronycteris hirsuta | reverse complement strand
GGCACCAGGTGGTCTTTAGCCACCTTTGCTTAGACTTCAATCACTAAAGGAATATACTAGGCATCTGAGATGACTGTTCTCATTCTCCTGAAAGTGTTTGAAACCCTTGCCTTGAAATGGTAACACTCTGTTATCCTACATTATTTCCTACATTTTGGCTTAGAGATGGAGATTGGGAATGGGATAAAGAAATAGAGGGCCTGGCATCGGACTCTAGCCTAACAGAACTGAAAGCTAAACCTTTAATAGAAGGTAGGAATAATGTGAGTCATGCCACTATAGAACATGCATTCAGTTCATGCCTGAAGTATTCAATGCACTTTTCAATATAAAAGTACACAGTAAAAGACCAGAAAGAAATTTTCTAAACACATTATGGAAGGTTGGTTGTTTTCTAGCTGCTTTATTCTAAGATATTTTTATATTATCTCATAACCAGAACAAAACTAAAGCAAAAACATCAATGTTGTACATATTTAAAATTTCAGTATTATGGACTGATATCTCTTAAGTCCTCACTTTTCCTGTTGCATCAGCTTACCTTCATACCTGGATCTTTGTAGTTTTGTGACACAGTGAGCTCATGTGTCTGGTATGCCACATACATTTGTGTGATTACCAGTGAAGCAAACTAAGTTTGAGTGAACCTTTACATATGTTTGGTCAGTAACACACCTCATTTCACAAAACCTTCCTGCTTCTACCACATTACTGAGAAAATTGAGAATAAAAGTACTGCTTTACTAAGAACATACCCTATTTTGAAAGAAGGATAATTTGCATTATTAACACGGCAGGAGTTTGGAGAATTTCTATGCATCGACATCTTAAAAAGATCTTCATCTCCACAAGAAGATGTAGAATACTGAATATTTAGCATTTGTTACTAGAGAAAGGGTTGCTACTTATTTTTCTGGTGTAAGGAGTTAACTGCTTACTAAAGTGAACACTGCCACTCAACTGACTTAGTTGTTTTTGTTGGAATTGTCTTGGCAGTAACCTGGTTATTTTTTTTTTTACTTTTACTTTTTATTTTTAATTACATTTTATTGATTATGCTATTACAGTTGTCCTGATTTTTCCCCCTTTGCTCCCTTCCACCTAGCACCTCCCATTCCCTCAGGTAATCCCCAGTTACTCTCTCAAAAAAGAAATCTTTGAATATGAAACCAGCGTGTGTTCCTCACGTAGAAGCCCAGCAACCTGTTCCTCAGCAGCATGAGCTCCTGACCCCAGAAAGCAAGGTGTAGGAAGAGCTCACGTACTCTAGGCTTCTTTAAATGGTGAGCAGTTTACCCTTTTCCAAATGGTGAGCAGCATGGACTGTTTGGTGGCCACTCTAATTGCCCACACCCCCTTGAAAAACAAAACACAAAACAAAACTGGCAACTACCGATAATGTAAGCTCTGCTGTCAAACACAAAACTGCAAGCAACAGATTGAAGGCACAACTGTGCAGAGAAGTATCTCAAGAGGGATAATTAAAACACTCGCACACCCAGAGAAAAAGAGATGACTTTCTTGCCCCTACCATCCCAATCCTCTTGTATTTTCAGCAAGTAATAGGACATGAGAAAGTGGTTGTATGCTAGAGTGCCTCTAAAATTGGCAATTAATAAGGATGCTGCTTTGACTTTCTAAGATTTCCTTCCTGCTAAATGTTTAAATATATCATTCCATTTGCCTCCACCCACATTCTGTCTGCTTCAGTGAACAATTCTTGGTCCTTTTGACTTCCCTGACTCCAGATATGCACAGGAGGCTTTTTCCTAAATTAAAAGATTTGTTTCTGTATTTACCTGTCTTCATATGTACAGAAAGAGAAAGCTGCAACTGTGTGAGTCAGGATGAGCTCTCTTTGCAGATGTCTGCCCTGGGCATCTCTTAGGTTTCCTTTTAATCCTTCATCTCTGAAGTATGCCCACGGCGTGTGCATGTGTTGAGAGAGAGAGGTTGAAAATTATGATCTCCCCCAATGTTTTGCTCTTGTCACAATTTATTAAGATGTGGCTCTAAATGAAGTGACTCGGTGCTTTACTTGCGAAGAGAAGCTTGCACCTGGATCAAGAGAGAATAAAATCCAAAGGGCCAGTAGTTTTTTCCTCTCAGTTGTGTTATATGCGGAGCCTGGGATTCTCATCGCTGACACTAGGGGCACAGTCACCCAGATCTCTATTTTTTCCTGTGAGTAAAAGCTGAGTGGGGATGAAGATGAGGTGACAATGGGGGAAGGAGGAAGGTTGGATGAGGGCTAGGTATTTGCACTTGGAGGTAGGGAATATGTCTAAGACTTCTTTGGTGTGATGCTCTTCATTATCCTTAACAAGAGAATTCTGAAGACTGTATTCATCTAAATTTAAGCTCTTTTATAAATTGATTTATTCATCCAATAAATATTTATTGGGCACTTACAACGTGCAAAGCATTCTGGAGGACACAAAATGAATAACAGTCTTTTCTCTCAAACAGTTTATGATTAAATAGGGGAGAATTTTACATATATCATATATATACATATATATGCAAATAACTATATTATTTTATTCAGGGCTCTTTCAGTTGCAAATGATAAAATCCAAACACAAAGTTATTTAAGCAGAAAAGAAATATATTGGATCAGAAAACAAAAAAGCCTTTGAGTAGATCTTCAGGCACTGCTAAATTCAGGGCTCATGTGTTATCATTTCATTTCACTTTCAGTCTCTTCCACCCCCATCCACCCTGAACCCCTACTTCATTATCATGGGATTTGAACTCTCTGGACCAATTACTGTGGACAGAGGTGTTTTGATCACTCAGTACTGGGTATACAGCCTTAGCACCTAAAACTGCCTGGACTGTGGCAAGTGCTTATTAAACATTCGCGAAATAGGATGTTTCAGTAGGTTGGTGAAATTCGATGAAATGAACCACAGAGTGTAAGAAGTGAATGAATGACACTGTAGGGAGGAAAAAAAGACAGAGTATAACTAATATCTCAAAAATGTCTTCCATCAGAGGAAGGAAAAGGAGCAATGTAGTACTATTCTTTAGAGAGAATATGTTTCTTTGTACATAAAGGGAAACGCATGTCTCTAAACTTAAGAGAATAATGAAAATTCACATAGCATTGTCCTTAAGGAAATGTGTGTGTGTGTGTGTGTGTGTGTGTGTGTGTGTGTGTTGGAGGTGGGGGGAAAATGAGAACAAGAGCACAGGTGGAATTTCACTTCAGAAATGGGAAAACATAATTTTCTTCCAAAGCAGGAGAAAAAGAGAGAATACAGGTAAGGATGTAAATATTTTATAGAAAAGTAGAAGCCAACTAAATGGTTAAGAATCCAATGGCTTTTGTATTCTAAGTCCAACAAAATAAGAGAATGAAATAAGAAGTAGAGAAGACTGCTCAGCAACTGTGGTCAAGGGGATAGGAATGAGATGAGAATGGATTATTTAACAGTCACAGGGAATTAAACAAAGCATAGGAAATATACTCCATACTATTGTGATAGCCAGCTGGGTACTGGAAATATTGAGTGGTAAATTATATGATTGTCTAACCATTAAGCTTCACACTGAAACTGATAAAAAATAAAATTAAAAAAGAATGGATTATAATAATTTTTAGAGTTAGATAACAAGAATTTCTATAGGCTGAATATCCGTGTATTCCTCAGACCCACACATTGAAACCTAATCCCCAGTGTGCAGATGTTGAGAGAAGGCTCTTTGGAGGGTTGAAAAGGCCAAGAGGGCAGACCCCTCGTGAGTAGCGTTAGTACCCTTATAAAAGAGACCATAGAGCATTTCCTTGCTTTTGCCAAATGAGGATGGTGCAATGTTGGCTGTCTATGAACCAGAAAATGAATCTTCACCAGATACTGAATCTCCTAGTGACTTGGTCTTGGACTGTCCAGCTTGCAGAACTGTGGAAAATAAATTTCTGTTGTTTATAAGCCACCTAATCTGTGGTATTTTGTTATAGCAGTCTGAGGTAAGACAGAAATTTTAGCAAAGTCAATGGCAAAGCAAACAAAACATTCTTATCCTCTCTGCAGTCCTCAGTTAGAACAGACAATGGAAAAGTATTGGCTCCTAGAGGTATGAAAATTGGAAAACATGAGAATGCAAATTTATGAAGAACTGAAGTGCCTGGCAATAGAGTCCACATTGGGTGAAGAGACAGACGAAGAAGGAAGCAGGCTCATGAACTGTGAGAATGGGAAAATGACCAAGGGAATAGAAGTTACGGGGAAAATCAGAGCAGAGTGAATAGGAGTGAGAAAGTAGAAGTTAAAGTGACCTTGAGCCTTAACAGGAAATGAGCCTGATGCAGATCTTTAAGTGTGACTGTGTTGCTAGGCAACTGAGGTGGAGAAGGAATGAAGGTCAAAGTTGCTGAGGGACCTCAGGCACTAAGAGGTCATTTTTCGATGTCCTGAACTTGCAATTGTAAAGTCTTAAAGTCACATGAACAGACGCTCCCCTGGTGGTAACGGGTGGACAGACTTGCAGTGAGGTGAAGGAGGACAAAATCATCTATGGGGAACAAGTAATCTCGGAGGCGGTGTGTTTTGTATAATCCCATTTGTAAACAGTGCTAATAGGCTCATCTGCGCCATCCCAGGCCAGAGACAGGTAAGCAGGTTCTTAGCCAGACAGGAAGTGTAGCAATGATAGTCCAACTTTGCCATGTGCTAGGAGGCTGTGGGTGAGTGGGCAGCTATACAGGTATATTGTTTTGTGTTTTGAGCCTTAAACCCCTTTAAAATTCTGGATGGCAGAGATACCTTCTCCCTACATAGTCCTAGAGGTGCCCCCAAACTGGGGGTGCCCCCAAACTGGGAGGAATTCTCCAATTATAATATCCTAAGAAAAGTTTTCTCCCCTTGATTTAAATGCATAATAACCTACAGGATAGCGTCTTTACTCACCCCTACCATTTTCTAAACATTTACATCTTTAACTTGTGTCATAAGCTTTATTAATTAATTTATTCACTCACTCATACAGTTATTTCAAATCTAACTCCTCCCCTTAGAATGTAAGTTTCGGTCCTTAAGAGGCTTACATTCTAAAGAGAGGAGTTAGACATAAAATGACTATGTTTGCTCCATTTTAAGTTCCCAGTTCCCAATCTCTGCCTCTCCAATGGAAGTTTAACACACACACACACACACACACACACACACACACACGATAGATATAGATAGATAGATAGACAGATAGATTGATAGATAGATATCTAATTACCTGTGCAAAGTGTTTCGATAATATTTTTAGTACAAAAGGATCAAAAATAAATTTGATATAATACTAAACAAATTAAATATTTCTTCTCTTACCAAGGTGTTCCTAAATTGTTTCCTTTCCAAGGATAGGATAACAATGCAAAATGAATAGTAAGGAAATAAATTATGTGGCTTATCTTTTCGTCTTTCCACACCTGCTTAAGTATATCTTACCGTTTGCCTAAAGGAAGCAATTTGTTCTCTCTGTGTGTCTTTCTTTCCCCTTCTTTTCTCCCTACTCCACACCACATACACACTCATATACCACAATTCATCCGTAAACTTATTTGTCAGATTCATGATTTCCATGTAAGTATGGCAAGGCACCCTCTGTTATGCATACCTCCCCTGACTGTCATCACCCATGGGAATAGTGGAATTTCTAGATTCAGTATTGCTCTTATTGTATCTTTATAATCATCATCACATTATTAAAATAACCAAAGCAAAGTGCTCAGCTGTTTGGAGTGCAGTGCCAATGAGGCCAAGGTAGTAGGGTTCAATCTCTAGGCAGGTTAATTATTATTTCACACAGGGAAAAAAATGCTTTTATAGCTATGGACTGCACCCTTAACTTCAACTAGCCATCTTACAAAGGTATATCATTGGTGACAAGCAGACTGTGGTGAGGGAAAATGAATGAATTTAGGCAAATTCACAATTTAGTTAATACTAGGGCCACTCTCATAAGTAGCTCAGTCATCCTGGATCCCTAATCAAGGAGTGAAGCATAGAAAGGAAGTAGAATTAACCTCGTATTTCAAGATGTATTTCAAGAATGTAAAAGCAAATCAGACAAAAACAGTCAAAGGATACAAATAAGTATTAAATATTGTTAATAGGTACCATTTGGGGATGGCAATGGCAGTAAGTGTACTAAACTGTTTAAAAATATTAGTTATGGTTTTGTTATTTTCAAGTTTACTATTTACTAATTTTTCAAAGCTGGCATCTTAAAATAAAAATTCTTATTTAAAAATAAATACATGTGAGACTTCCGCCAAGATGGCGGCGTAGCTGGACGCACTGCACTGCCGCTCACAGCCAGAGAGTTTAAACAACGAACTCAATAGTGAAAAATAAACAACCAGAACGGACAGAATTGAACTGAAGGGAAGTCCGACACCCAGGAAGTTGGGGAGGACAT
This sequence comes from Micronycteris hirsuta, assembly GCA_004026765.1. Classification (NCBI taxonomy): domain Eukaryota; kingdom Metazoa; phylum Chordata; class Mammalia; order Chiroptera; family Phyllostomidae; genus Micronycteris; species Micronycteris hirsuta. Next base: position 85,654 of record PVJI01005868.1, on the reverse strand, counting down.
ACATCCAGGCCGGTAAGCGGGGCAGAACCGAGCAGAGGAGTGGAGTGAGAGGCAGTTTTCCCGGAGGAACTCACCCCAGGAGCGCCTAAACAAAACACAACCCCAAGCAACGGGTGAACCCCGCAGGCCGGCGGCGTAACTGGAGAGGCCAGTGGGAACCAGCAGGGCCGAGACTGGCAGAAAAGGCAGTGGGGAACTGGGGAGCAGAGGGTGATAGAGAGTGGCGGTGAACGGCAGATGCCATTGCTCCCTCCCAGGACCCGCCCCCAGAGGAAACGTCACAAAAAAGCGACCCAGGTTACCAGGCACCAACAAACACCTAAGACTCCGACAGGTGCGCCGAGATAAAAAAGAATGAAAATGGCCAAAACAAAAGATCAGAACAAATTACAACTAATGGACGAAGAGATAGCCAACTTAACAGATGCCCAGTTTAAAACACTGATAATCAGGATGCTCACAAAACTGGAAGAAATAGTTGAACACATGAACAATATGATAAAGATAATGGAGGAAGACTTACAGGAAACCAATAGGGAAAAAAAGGAAGCTGGGACTCAAACCAATGGGGTGGACCAGAAGGAAGAAACAAGAATTCAAAAAAATGAGGAGGGACTCAGGAACCTCAGAGACATTTGTAAACGACCCAACATCCAGATCGTAGGGCTGCCAGAAGGACAAGAGGAACACCAAGAAACTGAACGTATTTTTGAACAGATAATGAACAAGAACTTCCCAAATCTGGCAAAGGAAATAGGCTTCCTGGAAATCCAAGAAGCTCAGAGAACCCCAAAGAAGCGGGACCCAAAGAGAAACACACCAAGGCACATCATAATAACATTATCCAAGGTCAAGAATAAGGAAAGAATCTTATAAGCAGCAAGAGAAAAGGAGACAGTTACCTACAAAGGAATTCCCATAAGACGGTCAGCGGATTTCTCTAAGGAGACCTTCCAAGCAAGAAGGGGCTGGAGAGAAATTTTCAAATCATGAAAAGCAAGGACCTACAACCAAGAATAATCTAACCAGCAAAATTGCCATTTAGAATGGAAGGGCAGATAAAGTGCTTCTCAGATAAGGTCAAGTTCAAGGAGGACATCATCACGCAGCCTTTTCTATATGAAATGGTAAGGGGTTTAATATAAGGACTCATGAGAGAAGGCACCGAGGCCAGATCAGCTACCGGGAAACTCAGATCAGCCACAGCCAAGACACTTGTGAGGTAAGCAAGCAAAATACAACCAGAGAAACATTATAACCAGAGACATTGAAATTTAGAACAATCTGGCAGTAACCAGAGGGGAGGGGGAAGGGGATAATGGGGACAAGGGTGTTCAGGAACTGCTATAAAGGACACATGGACAAAACCAAGGGGGAGGATGGAAGCAAGGGAGGGAGGTGGGTTTGCCTGGGGTCGGGGGTGGCGGTAAATGCAGACAACTGTAAGTGAACAACAATAAAATAATTAAAAAAAATACCACATTAAAAATAAATAAATAAATAAATACATGTTTTTAACTACATGTTTTAAAAAATAAAAACAATAAAATATTAGTTTATTTTAACGTCCCTCATACAGCTACACAGGTTGTGCATTGCATGACTTAGAGGGAGACTTTTACCTATGCTACGATGTCGATGGGCCACACAGGGGCACTGACTTTTTAATCTTTACATCAGTTTTGTAACATAAGCACTATTATCCAAACTGTCCTTGTACACATGAGGAAATGGATACTATTAGAGAATAACTTGCTCAGGCCACACAGTTAATGAGTGTTGGAGACAGGATTCAAAGCTATTCTTCTTAAGTTAAAAAGAAATCATCACAATGGGCAAAATATTTTACAATGCATTTAATTTAGGAAGGATAATATATGAAACCTAGGAGAAATCTTCTGGGATCAGAAAGGTAGATGACCTCATTACCTTTAGGAAAGCCCAAAGGGCGAAACAAAGAACAGTTCAAAGTCCTAAGGATTCCAGAAAAATAAACAGGCTGGAAGAGCATTGGATTTCACCAGTAGCATTAGTTCATATATTTATCATAACATGTCTTTGTTTAGGGCACACTTTAGCAAGGAAAACATGCAAAGACTCACCTGTGGTCTATTTTCCACTCTTATTCTGGATAAAGAGAGGCAGGATATGTTTGTGTTTTTCATAACATTTCTGTACTGGTAGAAGGAATGCTTGTACAGAGCCATATCGGGCTCTACCATTGGCTACTCAGCCCCAAGTTTGCCAGAAGATACTTCAGTTCATAAGATTTTGGAAATACTGACCGAGAAGATGAGTGAGGAGACTAAATGTACTCAACAACTAAAACCCGCATGTACACAGACAATTTGGGAACAGGTGAAGACAGAGACCCAAAAAGGGAAGTGCAGGACATCATATTAAACCATAAACACCGATCTCCTTCCTGGACATTCTCCTTTTAGATGGATACACAGTTGGATAACATTTAGGCTTTTCACCCCAGAACCCCACCCATGTTAGGAGAGAAGCAGCAACATCTGATATGGAGGAAGACTTAGAACTTAAAGTCAGAACAATCCAAATTCAAATTCCTGCTCGGCCACTCACCAACTGAGTAACTGTGGGCAAACAACACACTTTGGTCTCAGTTTCCTCACTTATCCCATGAGGATAAAAACACTCCCTTACAGAATTACGAGGGTAAAATCAGATGACTTCTGCGAAGCGCCTGGTGTAAGTTTACGCTGATGATAAGAATCAGTGCGGTTATTGCTATTGTGGTTAGAAGATTGTAGGAAGGTCAGTGGACCTAGAAAGAAAATCCACCCCCCTCTTTTTTTTCAGATTGGGAGAATGAATCAGACAAAACAGGTCTTCCTTGTTCAACACAGTGTTAAATCACTCAACTTCAAGTCTGAAACAGATGTAGCTTTGCCTATATCTTCATAGTTCTATTTAAAGTTGGGTTATTGTAAATAAAAAGAAATAGTTAAGAAATGCAATGACAGGAAGAAAAAGATTAAAGAAGGTTTTGATAGCAATGTGGTGCGTAGGCCTTTCTGTGCAGTCCCAGGGGCGGGGAGCAATAAGAATAAGCCTTTAAAGAGAAGGGAGAGCCTCCTCAGGATCTCTGATAAGAAGAGTGCAAGACAACTGAACCATTTTGAGTATGTGTCCTTTCCAGGACTATAGTTAAAGAAGTACATCAGCAAGTGCTTGCATAAGGATGATTCTGTAAAAATGTAAAGAGAGTCAATGATTTTGACTCAAAGATACATTTTCTTTCTGATTTTTATGACTTGGATGAAAGCATCTGGTATAAGCTTCAGGAAAGGTATATTCTTTTAGTTAGCTTGGAATAAAAATAAACAGCAACAAGTCAAAAAAACTGCTGGTTAGACTTGGCAAAAATTGCCACTTAGAGGAGCTTGATTGAGCGAGGCAGCTTGCATGCAGGAGTGCACATCACCTCTAATTCAGGATGTCGGGGAAATGGCAGTGTGCTGGTTAATTGGACATTAGGCTTTCCCAAGTGTTTCCATCATTATGCAGCGCATATGGATTACCAATTTTCAGATAAATGAAATGCATGTGGAATCTTAAAATATTCAGAGATTGCCTGGCCCACTGCTTCCATTTTATAGATGAGGACATTTAGGCACTGTTAAGAATAATATGTGTGAAGTCACAGCTAATTAGGAACGTAACCAAGACCAGAACCCAGACCTCCACATTTTTAAGTCAATGTTTATTTCCACCACCCCAGGTGGTTATCGAACTCTTAATACTCTTCAATAATTTTTGGTGATTGAGAATTTTAAGTGCCTTGGAGGTAGGTCATCATTATTGATAATCTGTTTTCTTTAGACCAGACTCAAGGACAGAAGTTATAGACATAGGAGATTGGGCTAAATCCCCTTACTCATTTCAGTAACCCCAAACTTCCTGTTTGTTATTCTCACTTGTTCTTCTCTCTTATCAACTGCCTTGTAAATTGTTCAAGTGAAATCGATTAGGCTTTGTGGGTGTTGCCAAAACAGTAGTTTCAGATGGAAATTTAGAAATAAAATAGGTACCTCGGTAAACATTTTTAAATAGTATCATTAAAATAAGGCTTATTACATACATTGGGGGCAACTGCCTGCAGGTTTAAATTATGGTACAGAAGGCTATCATAGTGCAGGTTGACCTGACACTCAGTTGAACTATTGGAAGACACAAGTTCATCACATGCTACAGATAATTTGGGGGGAAAACTTCATTTGTTGAGGCCCCTACTTCTAAGACTCTCAAGGCCCCCATCCCACCTTGAGACCCACACTGCTGTGGAAATATGTAGAAACGTTAGTTGCATTTGAATACATAAAGTGAATAGTTATTTTCTCTTTTAGTCATGTGCTTATGCTTAATCTCACTTATAAATATATATTAGTCTCTCTGACACAGAGATAGAATTATGGGTTGAGGAGTCTAAGGCAGATTTCTAGAACAGGCTTGTCAAACTCTACATATAAATCATCTAGGAATCTGTTTAAAATACAGATTCAGATCAAGTAAGTCTGGGGTGGGAATTGTTATACACATTTTTGAAATAGATGCTAATTGTACTAGTCCCTGAACCACGTTTTCAGTAGTAAAAGTTAGTATGACTGGGGGGAAAGGGTAGAAGCAACGGAGCTTGATAACTTAGGAAATGTGACAGCTCTTGGCAGGGAGGTTAGGAGGTAGAGGAATCAACCAAAAAGGAAAAACGCCCTGGCTGGTGTGGCTCAGTGGATTGAGTTCCAGCCTGTGAACCAAAGGATCACCAGTTAGATTTCCAGTCAGGGTACATGCCTGGGTTTCCAGGCCAGGTCCCCAGTAGCGGGAACTTGAGAGGCAACCACACATTGCTGTTTCTCTCCCTTCTTTTCTCCTTCCCTTCCCCTATCTGAAAATAAATAAATAAAATCTTTTCAAAAAAGGAAAAATGGCTCAGGGAAATGGACAATAGTGTGGTGATTGCAGTGGGGAGAAGGGTATAAGAGAAGTAAATAGTAGTGGAAAAATACAATAAAAAATAAAAATTAAATTAAAAGTTAAATTAAAAAAGGAAAAGCAAGTCTCTGTAGTTGATCTACTTCTAACTAGAGACATAAATAATAACTACTCTTGATCAAAGTGAAGAGACTGACTAAAGACTTGCAGGTAAAAGCCACGTTTGTTGTTCTACAAAGAGTGGTATGTGTGTGTGTGAATGTATAAGTATGTCCTTCAGATATGCACCCAGTTCTGCTCTCACCAACAGCCCTTTACACTGGAGTTCGTGTAATCTTTTTAAATTCTAAGTCAGGCCTGACTTGTATGGCTCAGTTGATTGGGCGCCATCCCTCAAAGAGAAAGGTTGCTGGTTTGATTCCTGGTCAGGTGACATGCCTGGGCTGCCAGTTCAGTGCCCGGTTGGGCGGGTGCATGTGAGACACAACCAATCAATACCCCTCTCTCACACTGACGTTTCTGTCCCTCTCTTTCTCCCTCCCTTCCCCTCTCTCTAAAACTAAATAAAATCTTTAAAAAACTCTAAGTTATTATTTTATTCCTTTTAAAAAAATCTTTCAGTAGAATCTCCACCCCCCCACCCCGCCCCGCTATTTTATTTGTTCAGATGATATACAAACTCTTAAAATAGCTTATGTGGTTCTCCTGGATCTGGCCACTGCCCCATGTCTTATCACTCCTTTCCTTACTATCTAAGCTCAGAACATGCCTGACATCTATTAGTCCTTCAAATAGCACATTTTCTCTCCCTCCTAAGTCTCCAAAATACTGTTGATTCTTCTTGAAACACTCTTTCTCTTCCCCTACCATGATTATCATTTTCATTTACTGTTCCTTTTTATGCCACTAGGGAAGTCCTCCTTGATGCCCAGAGTCAAGCATAAGCGACTACAGCACCTTCAGTTTCCCCTGTCACAGCCTCTCACACTGCCGTAATCAGTTTACTTGCAAGTCTCCGCCACTGTCCTCAACACTGTCCTCAAATCTTCTTGAAGATAGAGATCATTTTTTCGTTGTTTTGTTTTTGAGTTTTTTGCATATTATTTTATCCTTTCTTCTTGGCTTGACCCTTTTTAGGAAAACAATGAATAACTATTGAATAAATAAATGAATGTGTAAAAACTGCAATCCTGGATGGAAAAGTGGGTGAGGGATAGTGTAGGACATTGTCCAGAAAGATCAGAAAATGTTGGCTGAGATAATGTGTTGGAGTTTGGGGAGCCAGAATGTGTTTTTCTAGAAGAGGAAGTCCAGGAGCATAAAATATCCATATTGAACAAATAGAATTAGGAAGAATACGCAAAAATAAGGAAGTTTCAAAGGGATAGTAAAGAAGACTATAAAAGACAAAACATATAGATCTAATTGTGGTTTTCTTGGAGCTATTTCAACAAAAAATACATATAACATACTGTGCAGACAGAAAATCTGTCTGAGAATAGAGGAAAGGTAGAGGTGAAGAAGCTAGAATAAAATATCTTTCCAAAATCCTTATAGAATCAAAAGATCACTACAATGGGAAACCTAAGTCCACTGACAGTGTGCATTTAGGAGGAATATAATTACTTAAATAGTTTAAGACTTGAGAACAGGCTTATAATAGTTTACAGAAGAAAAATAACGTCTTGTGTGACCCATATGACAATTAAGGGCATATTGGTGACATATTCTATGTCTAGAATAGAATAGGCAGGAAGAGAAGAGGAGAGACGTGAAGGGCTCCTAAAATAAAACTTGCCTCAGGCTTTGCTCATGTAGGATAATTATTCATACATACAAGTTGGGGAAATGCTTGTTAGTTTCTACAGTGACACTTCTGACACCGGGATTTGATTTCTTAGGATATCTCCTAAAACCTTCATTTTCAAACTGTCCAATGAGAGTGACCCTTTTGTCAAATAAAATATTACCTCTTGGGACAGGAAAGAATAATCAGGTTGAAAAGAAGCCTGTGGAGACGAACATCAAGTCCAGCCTCCCAGACCCTCCCGCTGTTCCATTGGCAGCAGAACATCAAGTCTTTGAAATATACTCTCACGATCCAATTTTCTCTATGTATCAGGTTAGTTACTGGTAATCACCAAACATTTAGTGACTTACATTTGTGTAGGCCATATGAACAGCTTATTCCACTGATATGTTGAAAGTTTAAATTCAGTTTTTATTCCAAATTACATATTTTATATAGAATATATATTCCACACATGTATATGTATTATACACATACACATACATATGAAATGTTCTATATATCCAAATATTTATATGCATGTATTTATCTTTCTTTCTATCTATCTGAATGGTTGAACTCTTTACCAGAAGATATAAACAAATACAAAGATTTAATACAGATCAAGATTCATTGGAAACAAAAGGCAATAGTGGTAAGTTTTTTCAATTTTAATTTTGCTTGTTATCAATCACTTCCTAACAGAATTTTGTGTTTCTAATTTACTCTGGATCTTTTCATGTCATTGACCTTGCCAGTGAGTAATCAACATTGATCGATAATGCATCTGACCTTCAGGAAGAGATCACCTAGAAGAGATTTTTAATAAGCTGCTCAACTTTAACAGAGTACATAACAGGCAGTTCCTAAATATTTTTTGAAAGATGGACTTACTGAATGAGTGTTGGCTTTTGTTCTTGTTTTGAAATTTTTTATTTTATCATGCAAGCCATAATAGAGTCTTAATTACAGAGTAAATTACTGAGCCCTTGGAATCAAAACGTCTAGGTTAAGTGCCAAATACAGACAACTTCTTGTTTGATGCTAAGTCTTGTTTTCATTTTTTATAATCTAAGGGTACCAGGCAACTACTTGAAAATTATGGACTGCTATCTTAATAGTATTTGTATTTCTTTTGAACCCGCCTTGTTCATAACCATTTTTTTCTGAAGACAGTAGGTGTGGTCTTATACCCTGGTATTCTCCCCAGTCAGGAATATTTATTTTAGTCACAAGACAGCCCTCTAACCCCTATTTTCTAATGAGTATTTCATAAAAATTGAAAGGATTTAATTAACTAGCTCTGCTTTCTAGCAACAATTACACTTGGCTATGGAATTCCCAGGACATGCGCCCCCCCAAAAAAAAATTAAGCAAGACTAACTTTTAAAAGGTCTGTCTGTACTACAGACTGAACATTTGTGTCTATCCCCCCAAAAAATCCTTATGTTAAATCCTAACCCCCAATATGATGGATATTTGAAAGTGGGGCCTTTGGAAGGTGAATAGTTCATGAAGATAAAGTCTTCAGGAATGGAATTAGCACCCTTATGAAAGAGACCCCACAGAGCTCCCTTACCCCTTCTGCCACATTAGGACACAGAAGAAAGTTGGTTGTTAATGAATCCTAAAGTAGATTCTCACCAGACACCAAATCTGCCAGTACCATGAGTTTAGACTCCCAGCCTCCAGAACTGTGAGAAATAAATTTCTGTTGTTTATAAGCCACTCAGTCTGTGGGATTCTGTTCTAGTGGCAAGAGTGAACTAAGACTGTCCGTAATCGACTGTTTGTCTTGGGAATATCAGTTGGCCTCCCTGTTGATTGGTTGTATCCCTGACCTTTTACACTGAGAACAAGAAGAGATAATCCCTGTCAAAGTGCTGGAAAGGTGGAAGTGTCACATAGCGTATACTGCACCACCAGTATGCGTTTCCTAAACTGCACCTGCAATATAGGATTAGGGACAACTGCGGTGTATAATGTAATGGCTCATTTCAATGGAAGCATACAATTTTTGCTTTTCCTTTTAAAAAATATACTTTACCATCTAAATGTGCCCAGATTATGTTTAAACAGAAGGTTTATAATCTAAGATTTCTGGTTGATTTGGAGAGAAGAATATAGAAAGAAGCATTTGTTGAGCTCCTATTAAGTGCCAAATGAGTTTATTTAATCTTCACAACAGCCTTGGGAAGTAGATATTATCAATTCCATTTTATGGACCTGGATTCTAAAGCTCAGTCCTTTAATAACTTGCTCAAAATTATGCAACACAAAAGCAGTGTAATTGGAATTTGAATCCAGATGTGGCAGCTTTAAATCACAACTGCTTTCTCTAACATCATTCAGTTTTCCAAGAAATAGGAAGATAATTTGAAAAAAGGTATAGAATTTTAAATTTTGAGATAAACATATTTATATATGGATTAGATTTAGATATAATATAAAACACTAGATTTAGAATAAATGTCATATATAATAAGACACAGCATTTAACTCAAGCCAGATAATTATTAACTCACGAAATACATATTCTGTAAGTGCATTTGCATGGTTGGTAAATGGGAGTTACTGAATTTACAACTGTAACCAAAACACAATGTGTCTTCAAATATTCCTGGCAGTGGTCATCTAGCCTTTAACACCCCCAGCACCCAGGCCCAAGTATCTGCCAGCAAAACCGTGCAGATAAAAGCTGGACATGATATCCCTAAAATCTTGTTTAACACTAAAGACCCATAAAATTTATAAAAAGCTGAAACATCAAATCTTGATTCTAGTTTGAGTTCTGAAAAATAGAACAGTATGCTCTTTAGTTCATTATGTTTTCTGAATGTGATAAATCCATGTCCCCCTTTTAGAAGATAGAAACAGATGTCAGGAACTAGAGGTAAGCCTCATGAGTCTTAGTCCCTTGGCAACTGGATGTAAATTTTGGGACAAAAACAAGCAGAATAGCTAGTCCCCCAGGAAATAATTGAATCACTCCAAGCTTTGATTTCTCTCCCTAAAAAAGGGAGTCGCATGTACTGTGCCCCACATTAAAATGCTAATCCACCCTTAGCATTACAGTCAGGTCTGAGTTCCACAGTCCACTTCCTACTGCACAGCAATGATGGATCAGTATTGCACACATGTATCCTCACCCAAACGCTCTGGAGATACAAAGTTGTGAAACTGTTTGACAGGTTTCTCATTCAGGACTTGTCCCTAGATAAAAGCAGCAATTATTAAATCGATGCTGAGCCTGAAACAACAGTAATATCTGACCCTCTTTTGCAGGGTACTTAGATAGTTTATATATATATATATCGGACAATCATCATCACATAGCATATATTTTAATTATCGTGCAAATCTTCATAAATTTTAATTCCTATGAATGATATAAACATTTAGCCCAGAAAGGGATATTGCGCCCTCTTGTGGAAAGCTGCTGCTGCCCATTGAAATGGTTCACAAGATGGCATGTAATTAATGCTGCAGGAATGTGTCCATTAACACAATATGATGAAACATCAGATACCATTCAACAATAACTAAATAAGTAAATGCAGGGGAAGAATATGATGCTTCTGATTCAGCCTTATCGGCCAAGAAATAACAACTATATTTTAATGAGTATTTATCAGGTACCAGTCAGTAACTTTGCATACATTTTATCCTTTAGTTCTTAGTAAAACTTTTCAAAGGTAGCCTTATTTTCCCTATTTCTCAGATAAAGAAACTTAGGCCCTCTAGAATCAAGAAATATTTTCATAGAAATGAAAAGAATATTGGTATGAGTGTATATGTCTCTTTTCTGGCTGCAGTTTGATGCACCTGCCCAGACTCAAGAAAGTCAATATCCACCTTTCCTCTAAGGCTGACTGACAACACAACTTGTGTACTTGTGCTTACTAAGGACTAGGATCTGACCTGGTGAACACAACTCCAACTCCCAAGCTTTTTCACCATTCTGCTTTATTAAATAATCACCCCTTCGTTGCTCATATACTAGCATGTACTTATCTGCTCTTCACACATTATAGGTTACTTGTTGCTTGTTCCTCATTTTGCACTCTGATTTTCATAATGATATTGCTCCATGTTTGCTACCCTATCTTATAGATCTTGTCCTGGAGCAAATATGCATCCTGTGTTTTTTGAGTCAAGGAAGCTATATCAAACTTCAGACAAAAAACAAACATATACGCATATCTAGCAACAGTTTTTGATCTGTGTTTATATGCCACCCCTTGCTTTATTGCACATGGACATTTAAAAGTGCCTACTATAGTTTATTGACAATAAGATGACATTGATTGTAGACACATCGATGACTATTTTATGAGTCGCCATGAAAGAAACATAGATGACCAATTAAGTTATAATATAATGCTTTCTTATCACTGACTCTAAGATGTAATTTGATTTGAGAAATATTAATTTATGATTCAAATCTGTGCCTTAGAATTGGTGAAATCTGATATATGTCATGTAGCACTCATAGCACACTATGTCGGTAAGTTCTCTTTGCACGGGTTTAATTTACAGACACACAGTTTACCACTCATCTACCCTTTACACAATTCCAGCTCTGGTGTGCATGTAGGCAGGCTGACCCCACGGCTTATCATGCAGACTCCGGAACCATTCTATCTGGGTTCATGATGTGCCTCTACCACTTACTAGTTATAAAACCTAGAGAAAGTTTCTTAATCTTTTGGTAGACCATATTTCTTTTCTCTAAAACACAGATAATAATAAAATCTAACTCATGGGGTTATTGTGAGGATTAAATGAGTGAAACTGTGCCTTGCACATATCAAGTACCTAAAATGCATTTACTATTAATGTAGCTGTTATGATTACAGAGTACATGAAGATGTGAGCCACTCTGAACTCCCTATGCAAATCTTCACAATGCCCAGGGGACTCCATCTCAACTTCAAGATGCAAACCTTTACAAGCGTGCAGCTGTTCTGGACATCAAGAATGCATGCACAGCCCATAATCATGCCAGTTATGTAACCTGTCATGCAGGCCTCATCCTTCCAAACCATGTATCCCCAGAGGACATATACAGCTATGCACAGAGAACCTGCTGTCTCCTAAGTAGACCCACTTTCCATAAATTTACAATTAATATTAATCCTGATCTTGAAAATAAGCTGTGAACCGAAGCAAATTGCCTTAAAAACAGATTTTCTTTAATGAAGAGATTCATTGTATGTTTCTCCCTGCCTACCTTCCTCTCTTGGCTGTTGTGAGAAACTGCAAAGCATCTTTCCCTAGTGGGATCCATACCGCGACTGCTAATACAAGATAGAGGGCACTTTTTTACTTAATTAGGGGAGAAATACCAGTAATGGCAGAACCTCATTCACCTCTCTCATTCATTTCCTCTCTGATCTCTTACTGTGATACTGCACACTGATACAGCACCTACACACAGCCATATGTCTAACAAGTGCACCAGCTCAATGCCTAGGCAATCTTTAACCTTCCATCTGTCCTCATGCACACCTGGAATGTCAACATGCATGTTGGTTCAACTCAAGTATTCACTGAAGGTCAAGTATGTTTACAGAGTTCCCAACCTGCCCATTCCTCTATCTTGTGCTCCTCCTCCCTGACTCATCCTCCTTGATTATACTTGCTTGAGCTGTGTTTTTCATGGAGGTGGGTACATTTACCCAGGGCTTTAGCAAGAATTTCTTTTTTTCTTTTTGTATATAAACTGCTGTTCTCTTAGACATTAGGCAAAAATAATCTGGTGACCAGTTCCCGAATACATCTCAGATGGGCCAATGAAATTGTATTATGGAGGAAAAGCCAAAGTCACCTATCAAGAACAAGTGAAAATAAAAGCACAATCTTATCTCTTCCTCTTGTTCATCTCTTCTCTATTTACTATTCTTAAATATGAGAATGGGGAAACATAGAACATATGTTCTATGTTCTGACTATGTTCTATTACACTTGACTCAGCAGAACATAGCAGAGTCAAGTGTAATATATCTATCTGGCTTTGTGTAATCTAATCTAATATCTATTCACATGATCTATTCATAGAGATAGGTATTCATAATATATATTCATAGATATAAGTAACAAGCGTAAATCATGAATCATGGGATTGTCTACCTATGTGTCTACATCCTAGTGAAACCCATACTTCCTTAACTTTGATCCTTCTTCATAAGATCCTTAATCATCCTAGAAATTAGTGAGAGAATAACCTCATTTTTTTAGCATTTGACATGTTAGCCTAAAGAGATGTCCAGTTAGTAAGGAAAGTAGTAGTGCTGAAGGCGCTAATGACGCACATGGTCACAGACTTATATTGGTATACTAAACCTCCCCATTTGAGTCATTATAGTTGTTTATTATCTATAATAACACAGGGAATTAAAGTATCTGTCACTCATAATAAGTACCAAGGAAGACAAAAGCCCTGTGTTTTGTGCATTTTGAATTCTAGCCTTATCTAATCTTTCTCTTTAAAAGTGAATTCACCCTTTCCTTTATATTTGGGATCCCCTCAACTGAGTTTTCCCACCTCTCAATTGAGACAGCATGCTATGTGTTCTGATTTCTACTATAATAAATCATCTGTCATCTCAGTTCTCAAAGATCTTATGGCTTAGGCAAGCGACCATTAGACAAATACTAGGTACACAGAAATTATTTCAGCCCCTGCTTAACACAGGAAATGATGAGCATTTTCTATTGGTCTTTATTTTTCCCATTTCTCCCTTTTCTGCCATTGAAGTTTTTCTTGCTCATGTCATGATGAAAATGTCAAACTCTAGCCATGTAAACATAGACTTAAGACAAGGATGGGAGGTAGGGGTGGGTGGGGCAGGGGAAAGTGGTAGCAGGAAAATGGAGACAACTGAACTTGAACAACAATAAAAGGAAAAAAAAAAAGATGAAACAAAACAAAAAGACAAAGCTCTAAGGACTATGTCCCTGGTTCTGGTTTATCACACGTAAGACTCTGGCTCTTATATTTGAAGTAGGTCATTGAGGCAAAGATCTCCTTGTTCTGAGTTCCTAGCATCTTTCAGTGTTTTGAATTTGATTCTTATGGGTCAGCATTATTTCAGTGAAGTTCTGAAATGTGGGGATCAAGAAGGTGTGCTGAAAGCAGTGGGGACAATACAGAAAATTGTCTGCCACCTTTATGGGACTTACTGGGAATACAGCTATACATTTATTCATTTTTAACAATGTAACAAGTATGAATAAGTAGTTACTATGTGCCGCCTCTGAGTTAGACACATGGTATAAAAATCTTCAAGATCATCATCATATTTTTTGAGAATTCACTATGTGTCAGACATTGTTCTAGGTTATTTACTTTTAATAAATACTAAGTAAAGTACAGTTTCTATACCCAAGAAATGATCATGTCCAGGAACTTCCATTCAGGGATGTTGAGACTGAGAAAACAGCTGAGATTTACCACTACTTTTCTGTGATTGGGATGAGAGTAGAATTTATTTGGGATCTCCTACCCTACAGTCAATCTCATCACAAGCAACCCATATTGTGTACTTAGTTTCCTTTTGTTAAATTCCAAACCTTTCGAGGTGGTAATATAGAGGCAGCAAGGCCAGCAGAGCACCAGGGCAGAGCCCTGAGGGACCTAGAGGTTTGCCTTCTATCACTCACAGTGCACGTACCACCTACATTGGGCTAGTTGAATATTTCCAATAATGCTGTCTTTGCTTTCTAAAAAAATACGATTAAAACAATCCTGACCTGGTTATTTATTTTGAGAAAAAAACAAAACAAAACAGTGTTAATCATGAGACATTACACAGAATTCAAACACCAGCCAAATGGGAAGTAGTTCAGAAGAGGGTTTCTGTGATCTCTACCACCCTTTCCAGCAGCAGAGCATTTCTTTCTATAAATTAATGTCTGAAGGGGAAAAAAAAAACAAAACAAGAGACAAGATTCTGCAGGCAGAACATGAAGCGCATAAGATGTGAATAAGAAATACTGAACAACTCAGCAGGACCATTATTTATTTGTTTATTAAGTTTTCCAGTGTAGTAGATTGATCTGAAAATAACAAAACGTTTATGAAGCATGAAGCGTTTCCTAAGCTTTCAATTAAAATGAAATAAAACAAAATGCTGGATGTGTGTTCATTGTAGGAAATCTCATTAGAGCATCGGTCATTGTAGCCAGGCCCGGCCTCATTATCTCTTGCGGTTACTTCAGCTCACCGCCCAGCGCCTCAGTTCAGGCACCAAATGGAAGTGGTGCAGCTCTTTGCTAACATCGGCTCTGCTCTCTAGAGTGGAACATATCACAGTGGTCTTTGAAGAGAAAGGCCAGCACTGCGACCCCACTTTATAGATGAAGGAAATGAAGTACATCAACTGGATTTCCATAGGGTCCATTGTAAAAATTAGGAATAAGAGAAAGAGCTCAGGAAAACTATGTTAATTCCCTGATACACTTGTCAACTCTGCGCTTGTATTAGGGGGGATTCTTTTTACAAGTGGCTTGAACTCAGAGAGGGAAGTGGAGAAATAAGGAAAACATTAAATGAGGACAAAAGGGTAGAGAGCGAGTCAGAGAATGAAAGAGATCACATTCTGGTAGTTCAGTGCCAGGGAGCGTGGAGCACGGCACAGCACGGGCATTGGGAGATGGCATGGAAGCTGTGATATTGTGATTTATAATAAGAAATATACATTTGGTCTTCATTTCTGTTTTAAAAGAAGCACAGAACTTCTAAAGCTCTTGAAATTTCCAAAGTGGTAAGAGGAATAAAGGTGCTTTGTTATTCCTTACTATCTCTTTTCAAGCCCACCTGAGTTTATGTTAATGAGGTGACTTTTGGAAGGCACCCTGAAAATGGGAGCTGGTTGCCAGGGAAATCAACATCATTAGAGGATTGGGACTTTCAGGCCTACTCCTGACCTCTGGGGAGGAGAGAGGGACTAAAGATGGGGTTCATTTGCCAATGACCAAACATTTAATCATTCATGTCTATGTAATCAAGTTTCCATAGAAACCCAAAAGGATGGTTGTGGGAGAGCTTCTAGGTTGCTGAACACATAGATATTCGGGGAGAGGGAATGGAAGCTCCATGCCCCTTCCCACATATGCCTTGCCCTAGACACCTCTTTGCATAATTATGGGTAATCTACTAAGAAAAATGTTTTTATGAGTGCTATGAGCTGTTTCTAGCACATTAATTGGGGAATCATGAGATCATCTGATCTGTAGCTGGTGAATCAAAAGAATAGGTAATAACCTGGGCTTTTAATTAGCCTCTGAAGTGAGGGTGGGGGTATAGTCTTGTTAGACTGAGCCCTTAACTTGTGGGATCTGATCCTATCTCTAGGTAGATAGCATGAGAAGTGAGCTGAATTGTAGGATACCAGATGATGTTGCAGAATTGCTTGATGTGTGGAAAACCTACAGGTCTGGTGTCAGAAGTGAAGTTGTACAGGACTGTGAGAGAAAAGAAGACACCGCAGGAGCTTTGACCCTCCTCTCAAAAGACAAACAAAGGGAATGTCTGCAGGGTCAGTGTACTTTTTGAGGTCCAGGAATATGTAAAAATAATAATAAAGGTGTTTACATTAGAGCAGCCCACAAGCAACCACAACCAAAACCAGAAACCCATGATGGTTTTCTGTTCCTAGTTGTAACGATTTGCGTGTCCTTTTTTTTTGGACTAGTAAAATCTCACTAAGCTACATATCAGAGCTCAAATTTGGTGTTGGTTTGCTATTATCTTTCTTAAAAGCACTTCTACTTTTCACACTCCCCTGAAAATATGAACTGCACTGAAATAATTTGTAGGCCAAATTCTCATTGTACTTGGAGAAATTCCAATTGTGCACAGTTTTCACCAGACCCAAAAAGCCATTGGAAACCCACATCCAGTGGGAACATTACATATGAATGGTGCACATTTATAACCTGAAATGGCTGCAAAAGAAAGACAGGGCCAGTTATAGATGGAAGCCTTACAATTCCTGTCTTCTATTTTTCCTGGTGTTAGGGCAAAATTTCTCCTATTATCTAAAGAAAGCAATGGCTCAATAGTGAAATTTTTAAAAACTAATAAACCATTTATCCATAAGGCAAAAATAGAACTTCTCCTCCTGAACTTCACTATTCTCATCTTGTTCATGAATCACAGAGAAGTTTAGTTGGAATAGCACTGGGTTAGGAGTCAATTAGAACTAAAGCAATTGTATTCAGTCCTAGCTCAGCCAGTGAGTAGTTGTGAGATCTCGAGCAAGTCATTTAGCTTGTAGTAGGGCTCTTTGCTACATAAAGATCCTGCGATCTTCAGAAGAGCATGCTATGCAAGGAGGCACCTCTGGTATATGGTTTAGTCTCTACCACTTCCTACTGAGTGAGTTTGGGCAAGTTGCTTAGCCACATCTACCTCAATTTCCTCCAGGGTAGAGGTCCACAGACCTCTTAGGGCTTGGTGAAGATTCAGTGAGATAAGGCTTCTGAAGAGGTTACAGTGCCACCTGGCATATGGTAAGCACTCAATGATTTTGGCTAGTCTTGTTATGATGATGCTTCATCATCTCCAACAGCAGTATTTCCTGCATGTCTGGTGTGTGTCTTTAGCCAGACATTTTACTAACAGACAGATTGAGTAAGTAATGATTTGGAACAATCAGCACTGGAGGCAGGTTAGGAAGGATCGTCTGGCTGATTGCTGTTGTGTTATTTTTCTTTCTTTTATGACCCAGAACCAGTACTTACTGGAGCAATATGTATTCACAAATTGTCATCCAGGAGTTGGAAGGCAAGGAACTATTTAAAGGCTGCTCATTGTGTCTAGATTGGCATTCTGCGGTTACTACACAGAAAATAGTAAACTGTTAGAGAAGGGTCAAAGTAACCAGTGTGATTTGCTTTGGTATCTCAAGTCTATTTCAGGTATTCAGGGTAGACAGGGCCAAATGAATACATAAATGAAAATGAAGATATGTTTACCTTAGAAGTGCTTCAAGTTTAGCCAGGCATACAAAAGACACTCACAATTGAAGTCATGATGTCTACTAAACAACACTATATACCTATGGTTATGACATTATTGAGGCATGCGTAACCATACATTTGAGGAAATTTTCCAGAAAAAGAAGTTTCAGTAAAGTATGAATTTTGGGAGGGAATCCTCTTACTTAATATGGATTGTGTTCAAGTACTTGAAGGAATCTTGGAGTCTTAATAGAGTATATAGAAAGGATGGATGACTATAACAGGGAAGAAAGAAATAATGCCCCCAAAAACCCTCTGAAAACCTTTGAACATTTCAGAGGCAGAATTTGCAGCACATAGAAGAGGCATTGTGGAGAAAGACTTCACCAGCTCAGGGACAGGGACGCAGACTATGTTAGATCAGGGGAACTCATGGTCTTCATGTTTCAGATTTTCAGTTTTAATTTATAAGGTATTAGTTTGATAATACAGAGTTTTGTACAAGAATGAAACATATTGAAATAAGTGAAAAATCCAATCGAACCATATGAAATTGCCAATATTTGACCATCTTTGATCTACTAAAGTGGTAAATTCATATGGTTCTAACTAATATCCTAGACTTGTTCTCCATTGGGTCAGAGGCAGGGAGATTGGCTTGGAGGCTAAACACATCATGCAACGATGCAATCTCGTGGGCTTTGATAAAGGTGGGCGTTTTGGACAAGGAGAGTAGAGTGAATATTGCTGACATAGTTTTGCTTGAGTTTCCTTAACCTCTATTTTCTATTTCTTTTTTTCTTTCTTTTTTTGTCTTACTCTTGGGAAAGCAAAGCATTTGTCTTCTTACATCCTTTTGTGTCCATTTACAACGATTCTGATCTCTTAGCTGCTTGACCTGTGGACCCTCTATAGAGCCCTGTGAGGCCCCTTCTTAGAGAGCCGTGGAGAGAACTCAGTCTCCTAGGCTAGGATTGCTATGCTGTGTTCCACAGGGGACCTGCAAAACGCGTGGATAAGCACAGCCACTGAGAACCACCTCTCAGTCTCATTATCAGAGCTCTTTACTGGATTTGAAAAAAATGCTTCAGGTCAGGAAACCAAAACTGCTAGGGATATTCTTGGTTTTAAACATACTAGAAAGAGAAAACATGGATTCTTATCTAGAAGGGTTTATAAGGCCTCGTACTTGAAATAGTCAAATGTAGGGGTTATGAAAGGATGTATGTACAATTAATAAAATAGGAATGTATAGCCACTCAACTGTTTTCAACTTCCAAAAATAATTTGGGGTACTTTTTTGGGATTAGGGAAAACTAAATTTCTATGAACCATCTCAGCCCTTTTCGAATTCTGTGTATAGGTGTACAATACACATTAGACACCAAAATTGTATCTCTGGGTCCCCACCCTGGCATACTTTAACAGTGGCCAGAGAAAATGGAAAACCATTTGATCTATGTTCTCCTCTGGACTAACTATAAACTGACTTCTTCGTCACCCATGGAAAAGATAGATTTCCTGTCTTTGCTCTGGTCAGTAACTCTGAAAGCAACACAACATTAGGTATTGGGTGCCAGAACAAATACCTTTGATAAGCCAAGTGTTAAACAATTAGGTGGGAAAGGAAGAGGCACAATTGTGTGTATGTGCATGTGCATGAATGTGTGCAAGTATGTGTTCATGTGTGTGCATGCATGTATGTGGGCATATTTATATTAATTATTCCTCTTTATTTTCTCAATGCAACATCTCTCTCTCACTCTCTCTCTTTCTCTTTTTTTCCTTCCCCCCTCTTCCTTCCTTCCCTCCCTCTCTCCTGATCTCCTTTCCTCTCTCCTCTTAAGTTATAGAAAAGAGAGGGGATAAATGATAAATACAGAAATTTATCTTTCTAATAATATAGGATCATCCATTAGTCAGATCTTCAGGCCTGGCCCTGATGATGTGTTTGGTAGGATATGTGCCAAGATCTCCTTTTTGCTGACACATTAAACTCTCAGTGGTCCTTCACAGGCTGAGTGAAATGGACTTAAACCTTGGATGCTCAGCAGTTTGGGAATGTGGGCAGTTGCATGTATACCCAGAAGCACAAAGAACAATACAATTGCACTTTTTTTTTCATATTTCCTTCATATATGTTAGCATCAGACTCATCAGACTATTATTTGCTACGTGGGTCATGTTTATTAGTTTTATTTCACTAGCTGGACTTTGAGCTCCTACAAGTCAGAGCCCCACCAGACAGGTCTTTGTTTCCTTCACTGTGTTGCCCAGAGATTAAATAAACATTAAAGTTCCATTAAAGTGAAACAATACAGAAAGAAAACAATATGAGGAATATACAAGTAAATAGAGGCAAGGGAGAGCATATGATATAAGGTAGAAAAAGACAACTTGGGGAATGCACCCAAAATTCACCAAGAAAAACACATGGAGTCATGGTTGGTGGCAAGCATTGAACATTATCGACTAGGGTCATTTCCTTCATCTCTTCCTTCTTATCCTCCTTCCTTTCTCTTTCTCTAAGTAAAAGAAAACATAACAGTGTCCAACATTTCAGCAGGGTGGCCACACTGTGGATTACAGGTGTGGAGAAGCCTGGTCAGCACCTAGTATATTTTAACAACCAACCAACTGGTACTGTGTCTGCAATCCTGGAGGAGGATAGAGGGCAGAGGAGCTGCACGATACGTGCTCCAAACCTAACCCCAGGCCTCTGGTCTCTGCCCTGTCGCTGGCTTAATACCTCTCTCTCTCTCTGTTTCATCTGCTCTAGTATTTTACCCTTTCCTGAGGGCACATTGAGGATGGTGAAAAAAGAAATGTATCATGATACATTTTTTTCATCTTCCATTATATTTTTTCCATGACCATTTTCAGTAGATGAGTGGACAAAGCATCATGACTTATTAAAGATCTATTCTCTCCAATCCCACAAAAGAATGCTTTTTTTTTTCTTTGCTTTCAACACTTCAAAATCATTGTTCATTCAAAGGAAACATCTGTTCTTTCCTTAACCCTTTTCCAAAGGGAAACATGAAGCCCAAGTTAATGAAGTACCCCCATGTGTGACAGTCCGCTTTGTTGAAAAACAGACAACTCTATGACCTGTCCATTTACAAAGAACAAATCGGAAATTATGACATGCAGCTAAAAAATAGTGAGGCTGATGAGGGGCCATTGGTTCTCAGCAGACATGACCAATTTGATTTCCCCTCCTTTCCTTTAAAACCTCCTTTCCTTTTGTTCCCCTTTCTGCTCTTAATCCTCTCTTACTTGATTGTGGCTTATTTGGTCCCTTTTCTTTCTTTTTTTAAATATATTTTACTGATCATGCTATTACAGTTGTCCTATTTTTTTCTCCCCTTTATTCCTTTCTGACTTGCACACCCCTTCCCACCAGCATTCCCTCCCCATGCTTAGTTCATGTCCATGGGTCATACTATAAGTTCTTTGGCTTCTCCATTTCCTATACTATTCTTAACCTCCCCCGGTCCATTTTGTACCTACCATTCATGCTTCTTATTCCCTGGGCCTTTTCCCCCATTCTCCCCCCTCCTCCTCCCTACTGATAAACCTCCATGTGATCTCAATTTTTGTGAATCTATTCCTGTTCTAGTTGTTTGCTTAGTTCACTTTTGTCTTTGTTTTTTTAGGGATGGTTGTTGATCCTTGTGAGTTTGTTGTCATTTTACTGTTCATATTTTTTATCATCTTCTTTTTCTTAGATAAGTCCCTTTAACACTTCATATAATAAGGGCTTGGTGATAATGAACTCCTTTAATTTTACCTTATCTGGGAAGCACTTTATCTGCCCTTCCATTCTAAATGATAGCTTTGCTGGATAGAGTAATCTTGGATGTAGGTCCTTGCCTTTCATGACTTGGAATACTTCTTTCTAGCCCCTTCTTTCCTGCAAGGTTTCTTCTGAGAAGTCAGTTGATAGTCCTAAAGGAACTCTTTTGTAGGTAACTGTCTCTTTTTCTCTTGCTGCTTTTAAGATTCTGTCCTTGGTTAATGTAATTATGATGTGCCTTGGTGTGTCCTTCCTTGGGTCCAACTTCTTTGGGACTCTCTGAGCTTCCTGAACTTCCTGAAAGTCTATTTCCTTTTCTAGATTGGGGAAGTTCATTATGTTTTCAAATAAGTTTTCAATTTCTTGTTCTTTTTCTCCTTCTGGCAACCCTATGATTTGGATATTGGAACATTTAAAGTTATCCCGGAGGTTCCTAAGTCTCTGCTCATTTTTTGAATTCCTGTTTCTTCATGCTGTTCTGGTTGAATGTTTCTTTCTTCCTTCTGCTCCAAACTGTTGATTTGAGTCCTGGTTTCCTTCCTGTCACT
Source organism: Micronycteris hirsuta (assembly GCA_004026765.1). Taxonomy (NCBI): domain Eukaryota; kingdom Metazoa; phylum Chordata; class Mammalia; order Chiroptera; family Phyllostomidae; genus Micronycteris; species Micronycteris hirsuta. Next base: position 63,591 of record PVJI01005868.1, on the reverse strand, counting down.
GTTGGTCCCCTGTATATTTACCTTTATTTCACTTTTCATAGCCTTTACTTTTTCCTCTACTTTGCAACCATACTCAACCATTTCTGTGAGCATCCTGATTATCAGTGTTTTGAATTCTGCATCTGATATTTAGTTGTATTTTTCATCACTTAGTTGTATTTTTTTCTGGAGCTTTGATCTGGTCTTTCATTTGTCCACATTTTTTTGTCTTAGGTGCACCTGTTAGTTGGTAAGCAGCAGAGATTTAGGTATATGCTAGGGTGAGGCAACCCCATCTCTGCCTTGTGGTGCTGTCTGTGGGGGAGGGGTCCAAGAGGGAACGGTGCCACTTGCTCTGCTCTCTTCCAGCTTTCAGTCACTTCCCCCACTACCCACAAGCAAATTGGGCCCTTCAGGTGCTGATTCCTGGGTGGGTAGGTTTGTTTATATTCTAGGACCCATTGTGTCTCTCCAACGATCTCTCCTGTGAAGCTGGGAGTTTCTGCTGCTGCTGCAACCCCAACAGGCTTTACTTCCCCGCACTGGACCCTGGGTTGCATGGTCTGTCTCGCTGCTGAGTTGTTTCTCCTGGTTTATCTACATGCAAATGTAGGACTGCCTGCTCTGCCAGCCGCTGCCTTGCTGTGAGTCCTCTCTGCCCCAGCTGCCCATCTCTGCCCCAGCTGCCCATCTCTGCCCTTCCTACTAGTCTGGGTGAATGTTTATTCTTTTAACTCCTTGGTTGTTGTACTTCCATACAGTTCACTTTTCTGGCAGTTCTGGTTATTTTTTTGTTTTTAAATTTGCTGTTTTCTTTCTTTTGGTTTTATGAGAAGGCAAAGTGTATCTACCTATGCCTCCCCGTTTTCTTTCTTTTAGTATTTTCTCTCCTTTATTTTCTCAAACTCACTCTTGCATATTCTCCTACTTTGTTGCAGCTCCATTTCTTTCCCTCTATCTCTGCCTCTTCCTTGTCTGCTCCCTTGAAGAGTTATGCAGCTTGACTTCATTAGCTCACAGTTCCAGAGCATGTGGGAAGGGGGCTTTATCCTGCCTCATAACTAGGCTAAGAGATAGCCCATTGTCATCGGCATAATGAGTTCTGTTTTTTTCTTAGTCCTGAGCAGCACCCTAACAGCTCCATTACCTCTGCAAGCAGGGAGATGTTTTTTGCTTTCAAAGCCACAGGTCCTAGCTAAAAGCTTACAAATCCAATAAAGTCTCCATTCTGCTAGCCCTCCTCTCCCCAACTCCTCCCACCCCTGCTTGTGAGGCTGCTCACACAGAAGTCACTGTTATTCATCAGAATAATACTTCTTCCAATCTGTTTCCATCTATTGTGGTGCCCAGCTAATGACAGGGGGAGTGATGTGATTTCAGTGTCACCCTGTCTTCCATGGAAAGCGTTCACATAAGAGAGACTGGGGCTGAGAAAGAGGGGCGAAGGACAGATATGTAAGACAATGTTTCCTCTGTAAGAGTCATATGCACCTTTCTGTAGTATTTAGAATTTATCGTAGCTGAGAGGCTATCAAGAGGCACGTGTCTCTTCTAAAAAGGGACACACTGATCACTGAGATTACTCCAAACATGTTAACTTGACTTTCCTTCCCCTAGCTCCCTCTTGGTGCATCGCTATTCTGTCATCCCCTTCATCTCTTTCCTTCTTTCTGTTCCTTCCTCTCTCTGCTAATGCCATAATTAACTCAAGGCCCTGAAGTTGTTTTTCTAGGAAATTGTGTAAGGCCTTACATGGATGAACTAAAATTGACTCAATCCTTAACCCTTTCATGCCAAGCCTATTGTCGAACTCTGTATTAGCAGAGAAAGAGTCATTTCTTACAGATTTGACTAGAAGTACAGTCTTCATGATGCTAGAGGGTCTGTTTTCAGTGGCCTAAGGATAGTCTTACAAAAGAGGGTGCCACACTCATGACTTAATCACCTTCCAAATGTTCTATTACTTAATACTATCATGCTTGTCACTGGAATTTTAACCTATGAATTTGATGGTCAGAAGGGATAAACATTCAATCATAGCACTGATGAACCCAAGCAGAGAGGTAAGACCTGCTTGGAGTAATGGTTGGATAATGGTTGGATGGCAGCACAAGGGGAAACAATGAAAATATATGAGTATAAGGTATTACTGAAACAAGACTGCAGAGAAAAGAGAAAGGGAAGTAGATGAGGAGGAGAATAGAGGAAGGATAGCTGAATCCTCAACAAGGTCAGGCCTCAAGTTATCTCAGTGAGGTCCTGTGATCAGGCACTATTGTCTGGCACTTCCTGCCCCAGATAGCCATCCTCACCCACGTATTTGGGTATTTGCTCTCACATACAACTTAATATAAATAAATCCCCTATTGCTGTAAATGATGTCAATACCTCACCTGGGAGTTGTTTGATTTTAAAGTCCTTCCTCATTAAATCTCCCTGCTTAAATCTAGAGGGTGACCCATTCTTATCAGGGATCATACATCTATCCCTTGTTCATCTTCATTAGCAAGTCCTCAATTTAATTCCCAATCCAGGCTTTATTTATATCTAGTGGTAATGTTGACATTGTCACTGACATAATCTTCCTTTGTCAAGGACATTAAATAGGCTGCTGGAAATAACATAGAGGAAGCTCCTTAACAAATTTGATGGAAATACAGTTCCCATCTTAATTTCACAGAACCCTAGGCCCTCATCACCTGCCCAAATCCCATGCCCCAGCTACTTCCATTTCTCCCCCATTATCTCTCTTTCCAGGGGCAAGAGTCTCCATAAATAGTTGTTTCTGGGAACTGTCATTATCTTCCTCATTTCCTCCCCTCTTACCCCCTATACCTTCCCTGTCCTCTGTAGGGAAGGCCAGCAGAGTGGGAATTAGCTCCAGTCTCCCAGGGGCACATGGTAAAATCACCCTGGAGAAAGCACAGGAGAAAGAGCCCTCCCAGAATCAATAAGGATTCCTGGGAGGGGAGCAAGAGTGCCAGTTCTGGGACTGTGGAGTTCTCCACTAGTCGAGAACAGACAACAGAAAATAGAATGAAGCAGAAAACTAAGTTTTTGTCAAGTTTTTTCACTCAGTTCTGGCCAAGGGTCTTGCTCCTGAACACTTACATTCCTTCTCTTCCTTATTTCTTTATTTGCTACGCTCACTTCTTTCAGCACTATCCATTTTATAAAACAAAACAAAAAAAAGAATATAACCCAAAATATCTAAAAGCTCAAATGGGTCTTTTCATGATTTCTTATACCACTTTTCTTTTTTTCCCTCTTTCTCTCTGAATAAGACACTAGATGGTTTTAAACTTGGCAGGAAGCAATGGATTGTTCTAAGAAAATATTATAACAAAGACTTAGAATCAATTATATACTTGGAAGTAGGTAAAGAGAGTTTTACACTTATTGGGTTTCAAAGTTGGAAGACATTGAGAAGAGAAGTAGTGAAACAGTAGAATAATTACATATTAAGATTGTGAGGTAACTAGAAACCAGTGAAAGAGTATTTCTTACTTGTTTATTTCTGTATTCTCCTTGACCTGGCCTCTAGATCTGGCTAGACAACATGATTTTGAGGACAGAGAGCCAAGAATTTAGTCAGATTTTAGTAGGTAGATCATTTTAGATAAACAAAGAAATAAATAGATGCTAGAATTTATTTTTTCATTTATAAAATGAGCATGGTCAGAGTATCCTTGTGAGGATGATATTATAGAAGCTAGTAATTTAAGAATTATTTGTTATGATCTCCTGTATGTCTTAGTAAACTATTTCTAATGAAATATTTGCTAAGTGAAATGATGACATGTGTATTTGAATGTATTTTGTATTAATTCACTCTGGGAGAAGCTATTTTCTCTATATATGGATTGACCTACTTGAATTTACTCTTGCAGTTGGTAACAGAAAAGACCCCTATATCTATGAAAACTGATTTCAGGCCTTTGCATCAAAAATAAAATACTGGCCCTGCTTGTGTACCTCAGTGGATTGAGTGCTAGCCTGTGAACCAAAGGGTCAGTGGTTCAATTCCCAGTCTAGTGCATTTGCCTAGGTTACAGGCCAGGCCCCCAGTAAGGGGAGCTTGAGAGGCAACCACACATTGATGTTTCTTTCTCCTTCTCCCTCCCTTCCTCTAAAATAAATAAACAAAATCTTGAAAAGAAAAGAAAAGAAGGATTTCTATGACAAAGGATTATCCTGAGATATTACCCTCTGGAAACTTCCTTAATACTTTTGCTCTTGTCATTTTCCTGGAATGAAAATTGACTCAACAAATCAGGAATTCTACTTGTTCTGAAGACCTGCCTCCATCCTCTTCTGTTTGATGTTCCTAACTTTTGTTGCCCAAGGCAGCATTTGGAACCAATAAAACAATAAAGTTGACATAGTTTGTACCTTAAATAATAATAAAAACTGAGCTGCACAAAGAAAATTCAGGTTTTTCCTATTAGGATGAGGGCTTGTGAGTTGCAAGACCCTAGAAGAGCCTTTCCAGAGAATTAGAAAGAAATTTGGGTGTCGTTCCTCAGGGTTGATACCTGGCACATTACCGTATGGACTAAGATGTCTGCGGACATCACTGCAGTATTCCTAAACTAGTTGTTTATCATTTCGTTAATACTAAATAAATTCTCTGTTCCCTTTCGAGAGGGAAGTGGTTACTGCTTCCATTTTTTAATGTATTCAACAAAGACAGCCCACATAGGCTGGCTAGGACTTCATTTTATGCAACTGAAAATTGCAGAACAAACTTAATAAGAAACTTTATTTAAAAATGTCAAATGCTGGGTCAGTGTATAATCTTACTAATAGGATTGAAACCAAGTTAGCCTTCAATTATTTTACATGTAATTCTCTTTAACCAAATGCCATTATGTGCTATCAAGATCTACTAAAAAATACATCGAATCTGTAAGGATAGGATGAAACTAGGAGTTTTTGGTTTTTGACCGATCTTAAATAATCATTGCTATCCTGTGGTCGGGGGTGGGGTTAATCATAGAAAAAAATAGAGCCTAGAATAGGTTATAGAAGATCCTTCTAAGCAGTCATTTCAAAGCATCAGTGAAACAAAGTATGCAAAAAGAAGCCAAAAATAAGAGCTGCAAAGGTGAAACATTCTCTTTATTAATAATGGTATCAATTTGGTTTTGAACTTGAAAGGGGTGATCAGAGAATAAAATAAAATGGTAGGAAAGAGAAAACAAGAGAAGAGATATAAAAATAGGAAGTTTGAGGCACAAACTGGGAGACCAGATCTCATATTTGCATAAATAATCGGAAATGTTTAGGAACAAAGGTGTCTATTATTCTACTTAAAGTGTTTTGCACATTTACATGTAAATCCCGCTGCCTCTACAAGTTAGGCAACACAAATATATTATGTGAGCTGTTTCTTGTCTGTGTGCATGTGTATTTCTTTTTAATTTGGGTTAAATTAAAAGTAAATTCTTGTTCTGAGCTCCACATGTGGGTTCTCACCATGTGTTACAAAAATAACTGATGCTAGAGGGTAAGCTGGACTACAAACTGAATTAATTCAATAGAGGCAGATGGTGGAGGGACATGTGACTGTAAAATCATAAGCTCTCAGGAGTTTACATATACTTGGGAAGGAAACTGGACAACCCATTGGAATAAGGTTTTTTAGATAATTAGCTCTATATAAATAAACAGAACATGACCAGTTAATATCTGGAGAACAGTATCTTATAAAGGTATAATATGTACAAACTAGAACTCTTGGTCAATAGAAACCAAGAGTGGAACCCTCTTGTGGAGATTGGTAGTTAAAAAGAGAATTATTCAAAGAGGCTGCCTGCTGACCTGTGCCATTCCCTTTGCATTTAAGTTTGGTCATATGGTAGCATCCAAGACAACGTGTAAAATAAAACAGGATCTATGATTAAGGTCTCCATTAGCCCTGGCTGGCATAGCTAGCTCAGTGGATTGAGCACGGGCTGGGAACCAGACGGTCCCGGTTTGATTCCCAGTCAGGGCACATGCCTGGGTTGCAAGCCAAGTCCCCAGTGAGGGCCACATGAGAGGCAAACATACATTGATGTTTCTCTCCCTCTCTGTCTCCCTCCCTTCTCTCTCTCTAAAAATTAAAAAAAAAAAAACATTAAAAAAAATAAGGTCTCCATTATAAGAAAACAGAAACCGGTACTTTATAAGAACAGATTTTATGTCTAAGTACTTCTTGCTCCTGTGTTTCCTTTGTGTTTCGTGAAATCTATTGGAAAATGACAGAGTATCTTGTGCCAAGTGTATCAAGAAAACAGAATGTCATTCATACCTGGGCCAGAGATGTCAAAGTGAAGCTGCTAACCCAGGTGAATGAAAGCAGAGGGAATGTGCTAGAAGAGATAGGAGAAAGGAGGAGACAGTGTTTGTGAGAAGGGGGAGAGGGGAGAGATGGGGAGAAAAGAGAAGTAGAAGGAGGAGAAAAAAGAATGAGGAGGAGGAGGATAGGGAGCTAGGAGAGAAGAGAGCAAAGAGCCAAGTGGCTGAACAAACCAGCCTTCCACCCTCAACCTTGTTTAGTTTCTTCACACCTCAAAACAGATCTCTGTTCTACCATTTGGCACCATATCACCACCATACTGAATCCAGAGATGTGGCCAAGTGTCAAGTCCTAGATCAAAACAGCAAGCAAATTTTTTTTTTTTTTTTTGAAACTCGACTATTTTCCCTGGATTGAAGTAGACCTGTCTTAGATTATCCATAACTCTCATCCTAGGAACAGAACTTACTATGACTTCACATGAAAAAAAAAATTGCAGAGCAGTTTGGGGTGAGGTGGGGTGAGGTCCTATGGCACTGTTTTTTCAATTATTATTTATTTCTGTTAAATACTTAACTTTTGTACAAATAGTGACTCGTTGATTGACACTACCCAAAATTTTGACTGCTTCTAAACAACTAGATATAGTAATGCTGATGTAACAAAATGTTAAAGATCAAAATGGAATAAAAAGCCATCTATGGGAAGAAATGTGCTGGAAAAATATTAAGGTTTAATTTTAAAGCAATAATAAGGGGAGGAATAAAGGAAGGAGATTACAAAAAACTTGATGCTACAACTGTATAGCTGCTGTTCTCCCATACTTGCAGAGTTTTTTTTTTTTTTCTTAATTGATAGGAAAAGATGGAAAATAAAACATACAGAGTAGCAGTCAAATTTTCTGCTGGATTAATTAAAAATATTATTTAGAATATCAGTAAAGCACAAGGGTACCAAATATTAATGATAATGATAATAATAATTTTAATAAAGGTTTAATAATATCTGAAATTTCACTACAAAAGTGTCAATGCAAACCATAGGAAAAGAAGGGTTTTTTTTGTACTTCCAAGCATAGTTATGGCCATTTGACTACTGCTAATATTTTGAGTTGGGGTAGGAAAGTGGGGTAACATAATGCTTTTAATATTTACAGTGAGAACTTAATATGACCCTGAACACAGAATCTACATAAATTAAGTAAAGGCAAATAATACCCTATTAAAGCCTATGAAAATAACTGTCATTTTATAATGTATATCACAGGTCCTCATTATAATGCTGGTTTCATTAGAATAAGGATGGCATCCAGTAAAATGACAAAGCCCCACTATGCATGAAGATGCATGTGTGAAAAATCATTTGACATACTTGAAAACTAAATCTTTAATGCTTCAGAGTAGTTTGTGGATTTCAAGTAGATTCACTGGTCATAGTCTAAAATGTTCTTTCATGTTCAGTCATATCAGAAAATTGTTAATTTTTTTCTATTCTCAGAATATAGATAATACTACTCTGGTACTCTGTTGTAATTTTGTGGATTTAAGAGTACTGGCACATTTCCAAATACTTTTCTCACTCCCAGGGTCTGGAGTTTGTGTGTTTGGCGGTTAGAGTTTAGTAAATTTGCAGGCCACTCTTCAGCTCCATTATCTACCTTCCACACGTCAAATCATTAGCGCATTTTATACACAGGTTCTGGCAGAAATAATGCCTACTTGAGTGTGGTTGGTAGGGTAATAATATAAGTGTAATAATTTATAGTTTTAATTTGAACATTTCACCTAAAATGTCAAATGCTGTGCTTCAGTGTGATATTGTTATGTTATAGAATTACATGCTTAAGATTTTACAACAAGAAGCAGCTTTATTTGTGCTGAACCCCGTACATCATCTCAATTATCAAGGCATACTTATACAACTCCCAATATCAAGAATAAAATTAATTCTCTTTCAGGGAAATCATAAAAATAAAAAAAAAAAATATGCAGAAAACATCTGCATTTTCTCACAGCCTGCTGTCTATTCGTAAAGACTGGTTTTAATCAGTTAACTTAGAGTTGTCACTGAATCTTATTTCAAAATTGAGGAGTTGAGATTATTAAAACTATATTTAATTTAAAATTCACACTCTGCTTGCTGCTACATTTGTGAAAAGCAAGAACATCTTTATTGATGATATTTTGGCTAATTAAGATCTGTTCACCTGAACCAAGCAAGTGCCCACACACCATATAAGAATAAATGCTCATCCTGATTGTACCTGTCCTGTGCATTAGTTAAGATGAGTAGAAGATCATGTTTGACTACCAACTTATTCTGAGACATTGTTATGATCCACAAGGAAAATAAGCTAGAATTAGTTGAGATTCAGAGTTTAAGCCCTTTCCCCGTGCTAGTCTGTTTAGTTCACTTTTTTTCATATAGGAATGTGTAATAATTTAAAGATGCTTTTAAGAGTTGATTGTATCTTTTTCATAACTTTAGCATAAATAAACTATATCATATTTTAATAGATTACTAATTCAATCATTACCTAAACAATTATATATACCACAGTTTTTAAAAGAACAAGGTTATATTCAATGCTATAGCAATTTAAATAAGGTTCACTAAAATATTTAATTCTTACTAAATTTAAGAGACACCTGCATGATATGCATACACGTAAGGACACCTACCACTGAGTTATTAAAACACCCATTTCAAAACTGGTCTTTTCACAATCCGTCAGGTCTTTCAGCAGTGTATAGAGAAAATAAATATCTCAAACTGTCTGTTCAAGTGTTCTTAATGCTTAAAGAGCCTTAGATAGGATTATCATCAAAGAGTAAAACAATATATTAACATTTTGAGAATTGCATTACAGAAGAGTAATCTTCCCACTTAGAAAACACATTATATTAATACACGTTCACCACAGTTTTGTACAGACACACATACATACACAGATACACACACCACACTTCATCCTGAGAAAGAGAGAAGAGCACCCCAAAGGCATAGATGATTTGGGACGTATTGCATGTGATCACTCATTCCCTACAGGCAGTTGAACTTCCAGACCCAGTGTAAGTGGTTAAGTGATGAAGGGTGTGGCAGCACCAGAGAGAAAGAGAGATCGAAGATAAAAAAGGCAAATGGCAGCTTTCAGAGCTCCTGCAGTTCTCAAATGCAGGGAATCACGCTGGTAGGCAGAGAAGAGTAATCAGTAGCTCGGGCAAAAATGACACCTTTAAAGTACTAACTCGGTACACCTGGTCTTACATTAAATCTACACTTGAATAATGCAAAAGTAACCTAATGGATTTATAGGATGCTCTCTATACTGACACACTTCAAGGCTGAAACTTAAAAGATAAATGTCATTCCTGAACGTAATTACTTCAGACAATTCTAAGAGACTGAAAAGATGCTATGAACACACAGCGGTGACAATGGAGCTGAGGAAACAGCCGATTACCTTCATGTTTAGGCCTTCATCTTGCCCTGGCTGTGGTTTTTCTTTATTAGGGCTTTGCTCCATACTGTCTGCCCTAAAAGCAAGAGATCTCTTGTCTGAGATTTATCCCACTTAATTTTAGGCTACCTCCTCCATACATCCAAAGGCTGAATGTATTACCTTGATCCCTAAGTATGGGTCTTCCCAAATATTCTCTACCTTAGGGGAGGGAAGAACCAAACATCTAGTGCACTCTAGAAATCTGGGACTCAATCTTGTCACAACCAGTTCATCACAAAATCTGGCTAATTTTACTTCTAAATCAATCTCCTAAGGCCCATTTACATGTACATTCCCACTGATTCAACCTGCTCCAACATCCTGTTTGATTATTAAAATAGTCATGTGCATTTTGTTCACTCTTGCCATCTCCAATGTGCTTTCAAACTGTACCCAGAGTAATTATTTTAAAACACAACATTAAGCATGTCATAGCTCAGAAGTAATGGTTAACTTATCCAAGAGAGATCCCCTGGGTTTTCTGGGAAGTGAGTAAGGTCCTGAGCTTAAGGCAAGCAATCCTGCCCAACCACAAGGCTTGATCTCTTGGCCCTGCTCAAGCCAAATGAAGGTCCAATGCCTCCCCCAACTGGGAAGTGATGTGGAGAATTCTTTTTACTTGCTACATTATACACCTGTGAAATTTATGCCCTGATGAGGTCACAAGGGGGAGGGGAGAGCTTGTTCTACCCACAACTAAGTGCTGAATAGGGCTGGGGCCAGGTTTCTGCCTCATAATATAGCTATAGTTTTTTCTGCTCTTGACCACACAATGTGTCCTTAATTATGTAGATTCAAAGCACAACAGATCAAGGGAAGGGTTCTGCTGAAGTTTGGTATCTGGACCTGCTAGACCTCTGTGGTATATTTTAGAATATAAATACACTTGTTTCTAAACCTCTCTTTAAGAGTTAAATTTGGAGTTAAACTTTAACTCCCAAAATGCCCTTTCAACAGATTTGGTGTTCTTGTTTATACGTTCTTGCCCAGTTTAAAACCTATCAGGAGCACCTCAGCATTTAAGATAAATACCAAAATACCGTACACTCCATGGGTTGCAAAGCCCAGCATGACCTGGCTCCTGCCTCCTCCCTCAGATTGGCTCTGCATCAATTGTTCACTCTGTTTCAAGAAGTAACTGGTCTTCTTTTTTTATTTTTCACATATGCAAGATCTTTTCTGGCACAGGGCCTTAAGGCTGCTCTTCTCTGCTGGAACATTCTCTCCCACTCAGCTTTAGAACTAAGATCAGAAGTCACTTCTCCAGAGAAACTCTCCCTAATGTTCCAGACTAGTATGGCTGCCTTTTATACATCTCTTATTTTGCAAAAAGACGAAAAAACAACCCCCCCAAAAAAACACAGTAATCTAATTTTTTGTAGCCGCTCTTCCATATTTTAAGTTTATTCTTAATAGGAAAGGCTCATGCTATTAATCAATAGTTGCGGAAAAGTGTATTTATAGCAATAGGAGCATTTTTAACACATATATTCACTCTAAATAAAGACCACGTCATTGTCTTTAATTGAATTATTGCTCTTCTCAATAGAATGCTATACTCTTTTCCCAGAATGTTTGATACTTATTCCTCACAATGTTTACCATAGGTGCAACTATATGATTGTGATGTTATTTTATTTATTTTTAGCTTCCCCTCTAGACCATATTTTCTGCATGTGAGATGAAAGTCCCTGTTTTCTTACCATTGTGTTTTCATTGCATTGCAGAAACTGACACAAAATAGGAAGCCTGTGCTATTTGTTTAGTGAACAAATACATTTTTTAAATAAATACTACTTCTAATTAAAAAATAAGCAAGAAATAAACTGTATTAAGCTTTAAAAAATAAAAACAATAGACAATAATTTGGGGGCATCTGGAAACAATAAAAAAGATTATTATCCTGGATTCCATAAGCCAAACATCTATTCTGCATTTATGTTTGCATTTAATAAAAATTCCCCATCACAAAAAATATAGGTTACTGCTTCATGAATAGGTAAAAACGGAGGAAGAACTGAGAAGGCCTGGGTCCTAGCCGACAAACACAGGACAGCAGGTGCTGCAGTGTGAAAAGAAGGATATGTATTCCTTGCTTGGTCTTTGTGAAGGAAGATAGAAGACTAAAACATTAGATGAATTATTTGTTTCTCTCTTTTAAGGAACATGTTAGAGTAAGTCTCATTTGCTAAATGTCTTTGGAAATGGGCAAGAGAAACAGATGAGAATTATTAGATCAAATAGTGGTTAATGTACAAGATGTTCTACACCTAATAGATAAACAAGACATAGAAAAATCGCCAGGACCAGATGGCAGTTCTTATGTCCTTTCATTTGTAAGGCTTTTTGTAAGATGAAGCACAAAACCATGTCTGCATTTAGACTAACTGCAAGGAGGTGGAGGAAGAATAAGTCAGTCCATTTCTAAAGCTGCCATCTATCACTAATGTTGCATTTAGAAATAAAGAAGCAATAGACATATCACTCATAACAAAATCTTCTATAATTTTCATAACCACAAAATTCATTCTGAAAACAAAATATTGCCACACAGAATTTATGCCTCATCATATAATAGTCTAAGTAAAGTGAATATTTTGCAGTCCATCTGCAATTAAATACAATGAGACTCTACAATATAAACATATAGACTTGTATTTTTTCTTCATCTTTTAATATGAAATTATTCAATGCTAGTTCTGATCTTTCCAGCCAGAAGGGCTCCAGACAGCTGGTTGAGTGAGTCATTCCGCATATTCTGAGAGACAGGCATGAGATTCATTTGCTCTTTGCTTATGGGGATATATTAATGAATCTTCAATCTTGCTCTCACTGTCCCCTATGGCGATGATGCATTTGTAGAGAAAGCAGGTTTACATAGCAGAAAGGTTTCTGTCAATAGTATTAAACCAGCTGTTATTTATCTTCCTAGTCTTGGAATATGGAAGGAAGGGATGAAATAAAGAATGTTACATTTGTTTAGCAATAAAATATAGGATTCTCTTTAAGTTTATTTTTTTTTAAACTTGTAGTTCTTATTCAGAATTGTGAAGTTGAATCCTAACGGAGAAGCCAAAGATATTAACCAACTGTTCTTAAAAGATGTGTTTATGGTAACTAAAGTAATTTGGACACACATATTCAGTCTTAAGAATAGTGAATCTTTGTTTTCCTTAAAATTTATTCTTTTTCCTCTTAACAGAGTTTATGCTGCCTATTTTTTTTTTTGAGGTGGGGGCAGGGAAGGAGGAGGATGGCTAATCTGAATCATTTATTACTAAGATTATTATTTGAAATAATCCTGGACAACAGATGCTTAAATCAAAACAAGGAAATAAGTAAAATATTGAGGAAGTAGACAGAGACAGGACTTGTGAAGCAGATCACACTATGCCTAAAGTCTATTCAAAGCAGTCATTACTTTTATTTGGCCTGTGAGTGATTTCATGTTTTACTTGGGTTTGTGCTGTGGAAAGGGAGTGTAAGATTAACACTTGAGGGAGAGAAGCAGGGATAGTGGATTGAGTCTGGGTTGGTGCAAAGCTCAGGGATAGGAAAAAGCAAGAGATGGCAGGGAGAGCTCTAGACTGTATTCTATTGCATCATCTGTGAACAGTGTCCCCTGGCATTGTATGGCACGGGGACTCTAGAGATAAGGGGCTCCCCAGCATGGTCTTCAATATTCTATTTATCAAGAGCTGAGGAGAGCACACAGATGTGGTTAGGGGTCTCAGACTGATTCTCCTTCTTCCCTCTTCTATCTTTGACCTTTGGAAAGAGATATGTTGAACTTGGGGTACCAATATGATGTGACATATGAAAATAAGAAGAAAATTCAAGCTAGAAAGCAATTAAATCCCACTGATTCAGAAAACCCTTGGTATAATCCCTCCATTATAAACTTTCCCCTTGGTTAAGGCATCCATCCCAATTACTATCCAATGATGCTATGGTGTTAGAGCACATGCCTCTGATGATTTGAAAGCCCAAGCATGGCTGCCCCAGGGCTACTGCAGAGGGTACAGTACACAAGAAGAAACAAACATGCTGGGTGGGAGACAAATATTAATAAGATGCAGAAAGGTTAACTTTACCCACTTTACACTCTGACTATGGCCAAAACTCTGAAGGCACAATAATCAGACCACATTCACAGTTTCATTTCCCTGAAGTCCTGTTGGTCCCGTCCTTTCCATTCCACCAGCCACTGAGGACACTTTTGCTGTCTTTTTTGTACTGGTGCAAAAACCTCTCATTTTTTATTTATCTGTTCCCCTTCCACAGAATTTCAGTTTTCCCACAATGCAGAGTAGATGGTTACTACCGCCATCAAACGCTTCCATACCTTATAGAAGCAAGTGCAAATAACCACTCTTATAGTCAAGATGCCCATGACCGGGGCTCTCTCCAGCTTGCCTTGTCCCACAACTTGCCATGAGTGCCACATTGCAAGTACACTGGGTCTTCTGCTGTTTTTCAAGCATGCTATGCACCTTGTGGACACCATGCTATGATCATGCCAATCCTCTATTTTGGAATCTCTTTCTCTTTCTGTCAAATAGCCCAATATATCCCTTCATGCCTCTTGTATCTCTAGACTTCCTGATATCAACAGCTGGAATCCAGTGCTCCTTGCTTGCTTCCTTAGCATGCCATCACTTATATCTGAGTTGCATTATATTATCATTTGTGACTGTGTGTGAACCTATATAACTAATATTAAGTTCCTTGGAATAAGCTCCTTATTATTCTCAGAATTTCTACAATGATTTCCAGCTAATACACTCTTAAATAGTATTGAATGCACAGCTAGCTAACTAGCAAAAGTAAGTTTATGTAAAAATCATTACACAAACACTGAACATAATGGGACATAAGAATGTTATATCTTTATGGAACTAAAATTTCTTCCCAACTTGGATTTTATGCATGTACATGCGATGAACAATTTATATTAAACGAGTCTTCCCAAGGTGAACATTCAGGTTTTAAACAAAGGCAAGGAAAATATTGGGACTATGGGAAGCTTTCCGATGTCTGTATTATCAAACCACATATGAGCAATCTCCTGAGTATAAGTTATTGAAAGTACAGTGGCCAAGAACTTGGATTTTGGAGCCTGACCTGAGTTCAAATCCTGGAGTCATCCATTTCTAGCTTTGTGACCATAGGCAAGTTGCTCAACCTCTCTAATATCTGGGGATAATAATACTTCAAGGAATTATTGTAAATACTATATCAGTAAAATGTTTGCAAAGAGAACAACTGATAATAGTTGCCATTTATTTAATGGCTAATATTTTTTATTTTGAGAACAATTATGCTAATTTAAGTAAACCTCTGAGGCCTTTAAATTTTGAACATACCTTCATACAAAAGTAAAATGACTTGAAGCATATGATTTAATTCATCTAGGGTTGGTTTGACCTAAACATTTTTAAATAAAGCTAATTCATCAATTCTACATTCCAACATAGAATAGAAATTCTAAAGTATAACAAACAATCAAGTCAAGTCTGAATAGTCAAGAGACAAAGAGAAGAAATAAAAAATACACAACTATTAAAAATAGACTTCTTTCTTTAACATTTGGCATTTTATAAAAATAGACTTGAAGGAGAACTACTTTTCTCTTTTTCTGTCAGCTTATTGAATTTTTTTGTCATGCTTATTCTTGGTGCTTTTACTGCTTTTTTTAAAAAATGAGGTTAAGAGTCACAGATAGAAGCAGTCCCATTGTGCATTACTAATGGGAAACATCAGTTATTAATCTTTTGTGCATTTGGTGGCAAAACTCATCAATAAGCAGAGAAGACACTACCCTTCTCAGTGAAGAGATTTTCCGAGGCATCATCAGAAACAACAAACTCCACGTCTGATTCTCTTGGTGTTTACTTACATCTGTGTGTCTTTCCATTATTCCAAAGTCAAATGTACACGATTTAAAATATTTATTTTATAAACTCTCTATTTAGGAGACACACAGAGATTTAACTGTAGTGAAAGTCACATTTTCCTGGGTAATGATGGTCTTACATGAAAGGGAAATAAGGAAGCTCAGAGTTCATATGTTGGTTGTTTTGGTTTTTATTTGCTTGATTTTTACCATAATCATGTCACTCAGAAGCCTGAAGTACAGATGTAAGTACCGTATGATTTCACTCATATGTGGAATCTAATGAACAAAATAAACTAACAAGCAAAATAGAGACAGACATAAATAGAGAGCAGGCTGACAGCTGTTGGAGGGTAGTTGCGGAACTGGATGGGTAATGGAAGGATTGACCAAAAAATGGGGGGGAGGGTAGAGAAAAAACTCATGGACAGGGGCAATAATGTAGTGATTGCCAGGGGCTTGGGGGAGGAGGAGTAGAGGGAAGTGGAAGAAGATATAAATGGTGATGGGAGAAGACTTGACTTGGAGTGATGAACACACAATACAGTGTACAGATGATGTACTGTGGAATTGTATACCTGAAACCTGTATAATTTTGTTAACCAGTGTCATCCCCCCAAATTCCATAAAAACGGAAAAAATACCTAACTGAATTTCCATGGCTTATATCACTGTGACTGCATTCAGAAACACTTCTTTCTCTCCCCGCTGAGAAATGTAAAATTCAGTGCCTTCTAATAAGCCGTAGTTCTACTGTATCATTGTAATATTGCAGTTTTGTATTTTTAATGAGTGAAGGAACCACTGGTATAATACTGCAAGGATTTCCTGCTCTTAACCTCATTCTGCTTCCAGCTGTGTCAACATCTGGCCCTTGCTATGTTGTGCAGTAGTGGCTTTTCAAACTGAAACTGCATTACTACTTTTTTTTTTTTTTGGTTATAGGTGTTGCTGGAATCTTATCATTTGAAGTCTTTGTTTTTCTGCTTTTACAGTAAAACCTCATTAACTCCTCCTGGAACTAAAGATAATGAGTTAAGCTGAAGGAACGGTTTCCTGGAGCAAATTAATAGTATGTAAGGAAGCCTATTGTGTCTGAACTAACTAAACAATTTTAAAGCTCTCTTTAAAAAATATGCTTTTATCAGTTAATATGCCAAATACCAATCACTCTTTTCAATTACATTAAAATAACTTTCATGAGGAATTTTATGAGGCCACACTTTTTAAAGTATATTTAAAGGATACACTTTTAAAGTATACTTTATTGATTATGCTATTACAGTTGTCCCAATTTTGCCCCCTCCATCTGGTACCCACATTCCTTCCAGCAACCTCCCAGCACTTACTATATTTTGACGTGTTTAATGTGCACCCATGTTTTTGGCCCAAACTTTCAGGAAAAAATCTTTTGTTTTAATTTTTCAATTCAATTTTTTATTTATTCCTATTTAGATCTTGTTCTTTTGTATTATAAAGAAATGTTAGTATTTATCTTTGAAAATATTATGTTACAAGAAATTTTATGTAACAAGTAATTATAAAACATAAGAACGGATACAAGCGATTTCAGGTACTACCCATGTATAAAGCACACCTTTTTTTCCCTCAAAAATTTGGGCAAAACGTGCACATTATACACAGCAAAATATGGTAGTTCATGTCCATGGGTCATGCATATAAGTTCTTCGGCTACTCCATTTCCTGTACTGTGCTTAACATCCCATGGCTATTTCGTACCTACCAATGTGTACTTCTTAATCTCTGCACCTTTTCCTTCATTCTTCTCCTTCCCCCTTCCAGCTGATAACCCTCCAAATGATCTCCATAGCTATGATTTTGTTCTGTTCTGCTTATTTGCTTAGTTAGTTTTTTAGATTCAATTGTTGATAGTTGTGAATTTGTTGCCATTTTAATGCTCATAGTTTTGATCTTCTTTTTCTTATATAAATCCCTTTAACATTTCATATAATTATGGCTTGGTGATGATGAACTCTTAGTTTTACTTTGTCTGGGAAGCACTTTATCTGCCCTTCCATTCTAAATGAGAGCTTTGCTGGATAGAGTAATCTAGTTGTATATTCTTGCTTTTCTCATTTTGAATACTTCTTGCCAGTCCCTTCTAGCCTGCAAAGTTTCTTCTAAGAAATCAACTGATAGTCTTATGGGAACTTCTTTGTAGGCAACTATCTGCTTTTCTCTTGCTGTTCTTAAGATTCTCTCTTTATCTTAAATCTTTGGTATTACAATTATGATGTGTTTTGGTGAAGTCCTCTTTGGGTCCATCTTGTTTGGGAGTCTCTACGCTTCCTGGATTTGTATGTCTATTTCTTTCAGCAAACTAGGGAAGGTTTCTTTCATTATTTTTTTCAAATAAGTTTTCAATTTCTTCTTCTCCTTTTGGCACCCCTATGATGCAGACATCAGTATGTTTGAAAATGTCCCAGAGGTTCTTTAGCCTATATTCATATTTTTTGAATTCTTTTTTCTTCTTGCTGTTCTGCTTGAATGCTTTTTTCTTCTTAATGTTCCAAATCATTGATTGGATTCTTGGCTTCATCTCCTTCAGTGTTGTTTCCCTGTAGATATTTCTTTATTTTACTCAATGTGACTTTCATTTCTGCCTGGGTCTTTTTTATGCTGTTGAAGTACCCAATGATCCTTGAGCACCCTGATAACTAGTGTTTTGTATTCTGTATCTGATAGGTTGCTTATCTCCATTTCATTTAGTTCTTTTTCTGGAGTTGTGTTCTGTTCTTTCACTTGGACCATATTTCTTTGCCTCCTTATTTTGGCAGCCTCCCTATGTTTGTTTCTGTGTATTAGGTAGAACTGCTTTGACTCCTTGTCTTAGTGTCATGGCCTATTGTAGAAAAGCACACCTGTAAGTTGTATGGGGTAGAGCCTTAGATAATCACCAGGGTGGGCAACCTGTGTCGAAGCTCTGTGGCTCTGTGTGGGGGAGGGCTCAGAGGGGGGACAATGCTACTTCCTGAGGCTGTACTTTTTAAAGTTGTATACAATTTAGTCTGTATTCCTGAAATATGTATGTATATAAACTTCTGTTTATATATACGTACACATATTTTTTGTGTGTATATATATATATACACACATATATTTGTATATCATGGAGAAATTAAATAATTTTTTACCTAATTTATTTACATGTTATGTACTCAAACTTGCCTAGCCCTAAGGAATTTTAATTAATGAGGTATTATTGTAGCTTATTTTTCTCAGTGCTACTTGCTATATATAGTTTGCTTATTTCCTTTTGGTTTTAGAATTGTTTCTTTTATTTACAATTTCTTTTAAACCCAGTGAGTCCTGTTTTGTTTTTGGAAGTCCCAAAGACACCTATAAAACTTTTTATATTAAACTATTATGTAAAGCCAAGTTTGAGCAATTAGATTCAAGTTTGTCTTTCTATAGAAAAATAGAACATTATAAATTAGAAATTGCCTACATTTAAAATTGCAAATTACCTTATAGTAACTTTCTACTTTATTATTTTTAGAGTGTAAGGATTAAATATTTTCCTAAGCAAAAATATTTTCTACATTCTCATTTTATATCTTAAACTATTATGCTATAAACACTTTAATTTTACTTTCACATTTCTTTTTGTTTTTTATTACTTGTGGGTTATGTTCCTTCTCATTGAATTTCATATTTCAAGGACTGTTGTCTTGATTCTTAAAACAAATTTGTCCAACCATTGCTTTACTCCTTGGTTGGAAATATGCTTCAATTAGAAATGCCCTGGGTTTAGGGGTAGACTTTTAAATGCCCTAGTGTATCCTCTGGGAGCCCTGTGCATTGACCTTCTGCCTTAGGACTGTGGGAAGGGGAGCCTTTTGCTTTTGTAGAAATGGGACAGGGAGCTCAGAAGGGTACTGCCTTTTTAGATGACTTCTTCGGGACTTCATTGCTTCTTTCTGACTTAAACAGTAGGAATCTCTTTTTATATTGTTCATAGGAGTTGATTTTTGTCTTTTGAGAAAATAGCCTGGTCATTTTCTCTACAGGTTACCTTGGTTTCACTAGAATGTAATCCCCAGGAACCCTGAAAGGGCAGGAATTTTTATCTGTTTTGTATTCTGCTGTATCTCCAGCAACAAGATAAGTGTCTGGTGGAGATAGTAAGTGCTCAGTAAAAATGTGCTCAATGGAAAAAAAAGAGAAAGAAACAACAATATCATCAACAATAACAATGTCAAACAGTGCAGGCACGTGTTGGATAGCTATCAGTTAACTGTCCATTCTCAGACACAGAAAACGCGATATCTATTTACAACTAAATAGTGAAGTAGGCACATAAGTATTCAATATGTACTTCTTATGGTGAGTTCCTTTGTTTTCCTTTTGATATATAGAAAAACAACGAAACTTACCATAAGAGGTACATTTCTTAGAATAGTTTCAGTGAAGACATCACTGTAACAGGATGTCTCAGAAAACTATATACCGGAGAAAGTGGCACAGAAGTTGAATAAAAGCAATCATACTTCTCTGATTTTACAGGAGTAGGAGGATAATTTGACTGACTTGCCAGTCATGGCATTGAATTGTGCTGATTAAGCTGTAAGAGTTCTCAGTTTCCTTTGCCTCTGATTCACTCCACAAATTCTGTATCAGTAAGCATTTATGGAATACCTGCTCTGTGTTTGGAACTCTGGGTACAAAAAGAATGAGAGAGACATTCTTCCTACCTAAACTCTGCAATCTATTAAAAACACAACCTTGAGGAAAAAAAAATATTTGCTTTTCACTAAAGTTACCTTTATATTCACAATGCTTTAAACACAAAGCTTCCTTCCCACAAATATGGGGTGGAGCTTTGATGTATAAACTCATTTTATATTCTTTGATGAGGAGGAAACTTAATTACACTTTTGAAGAAAGGAATTACAAGTGTGTGACTTTAATAAATAGGGCTCATATATAATGAGCCATTTAGAAATAATGTTGCCTTACATTTTTAAAGATACAGTAGTTTAGTCATTTACATAATTTTTACATTCATTTTTATTTAATTATTCTGACTACTAAATAAAGCAAATATTTTTACCCCCATTTTCTAAATGGGCAGGCTGCTGCTAGAGAGGCCATATCATTTGCTCAACAAATCACATGATGAACAACTAGTTAAGAAAGAGACCCAGAGATGAAATCTGGCCCAGTTCTTAGCATGTCATTGGGCTTTAGCAATCACAGGTACACATGCGGAGAACCCCAGATCCTGGAGTCCTAGCCCATGACTTCATTGCCTACTGATTCAAGTTTCACATATTTAAACCCAAAGTAAAAATCAAAGTTTACCTAGTAGGGGAAGATTATTCAAACAGTTAATTAGTATATCTAATATTTTGTCTACTCTGTTTATAACTATTTCAAGAAAATAAAATGTAAAAGGCTTACCATTACCAGCATACTGAATGTATTTTAATATTTATTTGACTAAAATGTCTTTTAGCGCTTTGCAGTACCTCAATGTTATATCAATAGAAGGAGAAACTAATCAAGTTGAATCTGCTTTTTTGTCACAGTCTGTAAGTGGCTTTTAATATTGTCAATATCAGTATATTTATTCATTAGTTGTTTTTTCTACATGGAGTTCAAAATATGCAACTAAGAGATTTTTGCCCTCCATGCTAGTTAATAGAAATATCTGGTTAATAGAATGCAAAGTAAGTCAGGTTTTGCTTTATTTGATTCACAATCATTTTTAGAAATAGTAGGGGGAAATGATTACTTAAATGAATTGCCTGGCAATACTGCATTCAGGTTATTCCTATATGACCTCATTTTGCTTCTTACCTAGAACGTAAAAACAGAAATTTAGAGACTTTGTGGTCTACCTACTTCTTTTTATACTTGAGGAAAGTTACACGTAAAGAGAAGGAACAACTTATTTAAAACTCAATAATAAGTTTTCTTTACTCCGAATGCTTTTGAAGGATTTGGTGGTTGGCACGGCCCTGATTCTCATTCCAGCCAGGTATGTGCATGTCTGTGCTACAGAGGCAGAGATCCACAACAATATTTTTTAAGTAGATGTGTTAGGAATATTCTCTGAGTAGATGATACCCTCAGATTAAATACAATATTTTCTGTTTGGCAATTATTTGATCTTATTAGTATGTTTGCATTAAATGGTGAATTCCCCATGGGCAGTTTCAAAATCTATATGCACTATATAAAATTCAGTGCCTTTTAAATGATTTATGTTTATTCCTGCCTTAATTAAAGGACAATTTTTTTTTTTTTTTTTTTTTTTTTTTTAGAGAGAGAGGAGAAGGGAAGGAGAAAGAGAGGGAGAAACAGCAATGTATGGTTGCCTCTCACATGGCCCTCACCAGGGACCTGGCCCACAACCCAGGCATGTGCCCTGACCGGGAATTGAACCGGGACCATCTGGTTCCCAGCCTGCGCTCAATCCACTGAGCTACACCAGCCAGGGCAAGGACAGACAATTTTTAATCATGAAGTGACTTGTTTTAGCATATTGATTGTCTTGACCACTTGATTTTCCTGCTCTTTGCTCTAATTTTGGACTAAAATACATTGTACTATTTATTATAATTTTGACATAATTGGATAAAGAACTAAAAGAAAAAAAAACTAAATTAATCTCTCTATTCTGGTAAAAAAATATTGTTAGAAAAGGTCAGTAGACCATTGGCCAATATGACGTTTCTATTTTACTTCTTGTAAATTAAATTTAACCAAGCTATCTCCCTCCATTCACCATTGCAATGTAGAAATGAAATTAGTTTAAAGAGAAATGACAAATTTTGCATTAAGTTCTTTCTATAGGGCTGGTGAAAGAAAGTGCATACCTAGAGCCATTGTCAATAATGGATACAGATACAGAATATGATCTTGCTTAAGATCAAGAAAAAGTGATCAGAAATTATATCTCTGCATACCTCAAGGACATTACTAAATTGAGGTGAATTGGTTGAGTCATATCACATATAGACCAATAGGCTTGGCTTTAAAAGTGGTTATTTACTATTTAAGAGCCAAGCCAACACATATAAAGATAACCTTTGGGTTCTTAAACAGCCTTACTTCTTAATATATGAAAAGTTTACAGAACTTTTTTAAGTTGAAGGCAAAGGAAATATTATTACAAATTATTACCTTTATAGTATTTCAGCTAGGGAAATGGTGTACATACAGTCAGGGAACATTTTGATCCAAGGTTTACATTTAATTTACTTCTATATAGGATCTTTCAAATACTGTTTTCCAAAAAAAGATAACAAAATGAGATAAACCTTTCATTAGTTTGAGTGCTGAAACTTACATAAACATCAAAGCAAAATGGAGCCAAGCCACTGAGTTCTGAGTTATAATCAAAAACATTGTCATGTAGTCTTGGCTGGTGTGGCTCAGTGGATTAAGTGCCAGCCTGCAAACCAAAGGGTTGCTGATTTGATTCCTAGTCATGGCACATGCCTGGGTTGCAGGCCAGGTCCCCAGTAGGGGGCACTTGAAAGGCAACCACACAAAGGCAAACAGAGTTTTTTTTTTCTCTCTCTCTCTTTCTCCCTCCTTTCTTCTCTCTGAAAATAAATAAATAAAATTTTAAAAAAATATTTTTTAAAAAATGTTATCAGTTCTGGACAAGATGGAGGCATTCATAGAAACACTTCACTTCCTCGCACAACCAAAAAAGGATAATGACCAATTTAAAAACAGTAAACAAGCAGAAGTGCAAGAAAGTCAAACTGCATGGAACTCCGAGAATGAAGGTGTTAAAGAAACATTCATCCAAACATTAGAAGGGGCAGAGGCGAGCAACTGAGCAGAGAGGGCTTGCAGCAAGGCAGTGAACTCTTGGTGAGGTGGGGCTGGCTGAACAGGACACCAAGAACTCAAAACCTCTAGGTATAAAATACCGTGGGGGTTGCTATGACAGGAGCAACTCCAAGTCTTATAGAAGAGTTCATTGAAAAGTAAGACTAGAGTGGAGCAAGTGGCATTGTTCCCTGTCTGACCCTTTCCCAACAGACAGCACCAAAGAGAGTTGCCCCACCCTGGTGAATACCTAAGGCTCTGCTCACTTATAACATAACAGGTATGCTATGCTGTAAAGGCAAAGAAATATGACCCACTTGAAAGAACAGATCAAAATTTCTGTTTTGAAAAAGAGCTAAGCAATGAGGAGATAGACAACCAATGTGATGCAAGGTTCAGAACACTGGTAATCAGGATGCTCACAGAATTGATTGAACTCAGTCACACAATGAAGGAAGAAACGAGTGCTACACAAAGTAAAATAAAGCAAAATAAACAGGGAACCAACAGTGAAGGGAAGGAACCAGGACTCAAATCAATGATCTGGAACAAAAGGAAGAAATAAACATCCAACTGGAATAGAATGAAGAAACAGAAGTTTAACAAAATGGGCAGAGGCTTCGGAACCTCTAGGACAACTTTTAGCTCTCCAATGTCTGAATTATAGAGGTGCTAGAAGGATAAGAACAAGAGCAAGAAATTGAAAACATATTTGAACAAACATTGAAGGAAAACTCCCCCAATCTGGTGAAGGAAATAGATTTTCAGAAAGTCCAGGAAGCTCAGAGGGTCCCAAAGAAATTGGATCCAAGGAGGAACACACCAAGGCACATCATAATTAAATTGTGGCAGTGATTTCCACACGCGTGTAAACACGCAGTCCTGAGAATTTACAGGTTTTGAGCACAGCTCCGTGTGATTCCTGTGTGAGCAAGTGTGGATCATGTCTGTGGGATGGGAATTCTCTAATAGGAATTTGGCAAAGGTATATCTTAAAAAATTCTGGCTTGCTGATCCTTGAATATTGCTTTCACCTGGTCGTGTCTGCCACCGGATCTGAATCAACATCCCAATGCTTTGTTATGAGTAATCCTACCTGTTCTGCTTAATCCCATGAATAATCAATCCAATGTAAATGTGTCTTAATGCCTCTAATAAAACCCCCGGCTGGGCAACCCACGAGGGCTTTCTCCCCAAGATGGGCGATGGTGGAGGAGACCCGTGGCCGCCGGATTTCTTCCCCCCGCGTGTCTTAGTGTGAGATTTATACACGCATTGGTTACGGTCAACCATGGGTTCCGGCAGGTCCGAGCTACCCCACGACATTAAATCACCCAAAATTAAAGATAAAGAAAGAATTTTAAAAGCCGCAAGAAGAAAGGAGAGAGATACCTACAAAGGAATGCCCACAAGACTATCAGATGATTTCTCAAAAGAAACTTTACAGGCAAGAAGGGGCAGGAAAAAAGTATTCAAAGTCATGAAGGCAAGGACCTATATCCAAGATTACTCTATCCAGCAAAGTTATCATTTAGAATGGAAGGGCAGATAACGTGTGCTTCCCAGATAACGTCAAGTTAAAGTAGTTCAATATCACCAAGCCCTTACTATATGATATGTTAAAGGGATTTATCTAAGAAATAGAAGAAAATAAAAAAACTATGAACAGTAAAATGACAATAAACTCATAACTATCAACAACTGAACCTAAAAAACCAAAACACAAACTAAGCAAACAACTAGAACAGGAACAGAATCAGAGAAATGATCACATGGAGGGTTATCAGTAGGGAGGGGAAAGGGAAGGATGGAGGGGGACGGTACAGGGAATAAGAAGCATAATCGGTAGACATAAAACAGATGGGAGGGGGGCTTAAGAATAATATAGGAAACTGAGAAGCCAAAGAAGTTATATGTGCAATCCATGGATGTGAACTAAGGAGAGGAGGAATGCTGGAAGGTGTAGGGGTACAGGGCAGAGGGGGGATAAAGGGGAGAAAAAAATTGGGACAACTATAATAGCATAATCAATAAAATATACTTTAAAATGTTATCATTTAAGGTGGCAAAGTATAAAAATAAATCTTTATTAAAAAGACTAAAAGATATAAAAACAAAATAAACTGAGAGCTGTGACTGAACAAAACTTGAAATTATCCAGAATACTATGCACATTATTCTTTTTGTTTGACTAAGAAAATCTAACTATATACTATTAATTAATGGATGGATCTATTCATCATTCTATAATAGAGTACCTATTATGTACCTAATAGGTGCCAGCACTCTTGTGCAGAGAGTGGGAGTGATAAGTAAAGCAGTGATCAAAATTCATGCCCTCATAAAGCTTACCTTCTATTACAACATAGATAGTAATTCGAAGGAAAAACATAATTTTGAATTGTGTTTAGTATTAGCAAGAAACAAAACAGAGCAGCTATTTATAGTGTTTAACTGAAGGCATGGCCCTACAGCAAGAGAGTTTACTGTATGTTATGATAACCAGTGATGTGTGCAGTACTAATTAGAAAAAAAAAATGAAAACCACATATCAAGTGTTACTTTTGTATATGTAGCCAAGAACTTAAAGACATAGAATTAGGAATAAATATCATAAATAAAATATTGAGTTTAGTAGGCAGATGAAAAGAACATGAGAATTCTCACAATGGAGAGAAGGAATGTTTGCCTGGTTTTCATTGCATTCCAGAGTTAGATGTACTCAGAATAAACGTGCACACTATTGGTGAAATGCAGAAAGGGAACTCCCGGTCAAGATGGCAGAATAGGCAGACATGGCTGGCCTATTCACACAATCACATCAAAATTACAACTAAGTATAGAATAACCACAACTCAGAACTTTCAGAAATGGAGTTGAATGGAAGTTTGACAACTACGCGAAATTCAGGAAACCACATTCATACAGATTGGTAGGAGGGGAGCAGATGTGAAATGGGCTTGTCCCACACCTGTGCGTGGTGGATAAAAATTCAGGAGGGATATCTTGGGAGTAAGGAGTCCCAGCCCCATACCAGGACCCCCAGCCCAGGGTTTCAGTGACAAGAAAGTAAATCCACAACTTGTGGCGGCAAAAACTAGAGGGGATTAAGTCAATCGAAGAAACTTCTAGCGTCCCAAGCAGTTCCCCTTAAAGAACCCACACACAGACTCACCTACTCAGACTCACTCCCTCTGAACTCCAGCACTTGGGTAGCAGCTTGAAAGGCATAAAGAGAGGAACTAAAGTATCTGGCATCGAGGTGAGCAGAGGTCGTTTCCCTTTTCTAAACCTTCTCTTCACAAAGCTGCCAAGAGATACCATATCTGAGACTCCAACAACCTCCCTAACACTGTTTGACCTGCCTTGGAGATCCCTAGATACTCTGCCCCACCAAACTTATGGACCCACCCAAGCTGCTTTTCCACAGGAATGGCTGGTCCAGGCTCATAATCCACAATATCCTAAATCCCCTCAAACAAGCAGCAGCTGGCCTCAGTGAGCCCCAGGCCTGGCAATAACACCAGCCAGCCTGGATTCACAGCTTAGCTTCACCTGGGAATCTCTAAGCCCAGAGCAAGTAGAAGCCAACACAGATTGCTTTATAGCTCTGTCAGGGTGGCCCCAGTTAAAACACAGGTGGGAGCTGACCTTTGCCTGTACCATCCGGGACCCCCCAGAGCCTGTGTACCCACTGGACAGTTACAGACCACACTGAAGTACCACCACCCTGCCCCTGTACAGTTGATCCTCCATGAAGGGTGAAGGTTAGGGGTAAGTGGTGATAGCCAATCCTTGCAGATGACTGGCCTGGGTAATTCCCTCCCATTATTCTCCCAACAGCATCCAAGGCTCAACTACAAGAGGAGAGTGTACTTAGTCCACACAAAGGGCATACCTTAAGTACCAAGATAGGGGAGGCTATGCCACTGGGCCCTATAGGACAACTACTACATTAACCTACACTACCAAGACACAGAGTCAAAGCAGATCTACCTAATACAAAGAAACAATCACAAGGAGTCTGATAAAATGAGACAAAGAAACATGGCCCAAATAAAAGAACATATCAAAAATCCAGAAAAAGAGCTAAACAAAACAGAAATAAGCAATCTATCAGATGCAGAGTTCAAAACACTGGTTACAAGGATGCTCAAGGAACTTAGTGAGGACCTCAACAACATATAAAAGATCTAGTCAGAAAAGAAGTATACACTAATTGAAATAAAGAACAATTTACAAGGAAACAATGCTAGAGTGGATGAAGCCAAGAGTTAAATCAATCATTTGGAACATAAAGAAGAAAAAAACAACCAATCAGAAAAACAAGAAAAAGGAATTCAAAAAATGAAGATAGTATAAGCAGCCTCTGGGACAACTTCAAGAGGTCCAACATTCACATCATAGAGGTGCCAGATAGAGAAGAGAAAGAGCAAGAAATTGGAAATCTATTTGAAAAAATAATGAAAGAAAACTTCCTTAATTTGATGAAGGAAATAAACATTTAAGTTCAGCAAGACCAGAGAGGCCTAAACAAGATGGATGCAAAGAGGCCCACTCCAAAACACATCATAATTAAAATGCCAAAGTTTAAAGATAAAGAGAGAATCTTAAAAGCAGCAAGAGAAAAGAATTAGTTTCCTACAGGGGAGATCCTATATGACTGTCAGCTGATTTCTCAAAAGAAACTCTGCAGGCTAGTAGGGATTGGCCAGAAATATTCAAAATCATGAAGAGCAGGGACCTATAGTCAAGATTGTTCTACCCAGCAAAGCTATCATTTAGAATTGAAGGGCAGATAGAGCTTCCCAGACAAGAAAAAACTAAAGTAGTTCATCATCACCAAGCCCTTATTATATGAAATGTTAAAGGGACTTATTTAAGGAAAAGATCAAAACTATGAACAATAGAATGGCAATAAATACATATCTATCAGCAATTGAATCTAAAAAACAAACTAAGCAAACAAAAACATTGACAGAATCATGGATACAGAGAACATTTTGATGATTGCCAAATGGGAGGATGGTGTAGGGTAATGGGTGAAGAGGTGAGGGGATTAAGAAGCACAAATAGGTAGTTACAGAATAGCCATGGGATGTAAAGTACAGTATAGGAAATGGAGTAGCCAAAGAACTTATATGCATGATCCATGGACATGAGCAATGGGGTGGGGGACTGCCTGAGGGTGCGTGGGGTGCTAGGTGGAGGGGGCAAAGGGGGAAAAATCAGGACACTGTAATAGCATAATCAATAAAATATAATTAGAAAAAGAAAAAGGAAAACAAAGACATGCAGGAAGAATCCTTACATATTCTCCCAGGGTAGATATCTCCACTTCTTTTGATCTTTTACACAGATCTTTGGTTTATTTGCTTTCTCAGCAGAATTTTACTTTCCACAGTATAGGGTGTATAGCTTTTTCTCAGACATGACTTTTCATGTCTTCATTTTCTAAGTAAATGCCATACACCCTACCAAACACAGCCAGAGTAGAGCATGGAAGGGGAGAGATAAGTAGATAGAGAAGATAATGTTTGTGATTTTCCTAAGAGCATCTTCAGTCCTGTGCTAAAGATCCTTCCAGGGTTAAAATGACTTCCCTTGGTAGAAATGTAAGAAATGATAGAATGGACAAAATGAAAGCTTCAACAATTGAGCCAGCTCTCTCCATTTTTCCCTTGAAAATAAAATGTGAACAAAACAAACCGATGAACAAAATAGAACCAGAGGCATGGATACACAGAACAGACTGACAGATCTCAGAGGGGAGAGGCATGAGGGGATTGAATAAATGAAGGTGAAAAGATTAGCAAAAGAACACATATGTGTGTAGCCCATGAACACAGATAATGGTGTGGTGAAGGCTAGGGGTGGTGGTGGGGAGTAGGAGCTGGGTGGAGGTGGTCAAAGGGCGGGAAATGGGGGGCATCTGTAACAGTGCCAACAATAAAAAATGTGAGCATGAAGCATAAGTAATCATCAAGTAAAATCATAATGCTTTGCTTTTTCATTGGTATGGTGGAAAGAATTGGAAAATGGGACTAGGGTTTCCACTTTTATGCATTCTCAAGATTTGTCTGGTATACCTGCCTCCAAGATTTCTGACTCTTTTACATTTTCAGGTTTTTGTCTCCAGGATCAGATATTGTCTGTAAGCAAGGATAGCTTATGTTGAGAAATTTTGAGTCCTGCTTGGTAACATTCCTTTCTCAAGTGCAGAATTAAACAATGCTGATATTTTTAATAAAGATTAATATTAATAATCTAGCATGGCACTGATTACATGTTTTTAATGCAACATCACCTAAATTAGAAACAAAAGAGTCTGGCCTTTTTCTTTCGTCAGTCAAAAGGAAGAACTCTGTTCTTCACCTGTACAATGGGTGGCAGTGAGACAAAGAAAGTCTGGGGGAATGAGGAGTGACAATTGGCTCATCTGAAGTTGAACTGAGGGAAGAGACTGAAGGTAGGAAAACAAGCTCTTAATTGAAGGATAAAGGTGAAGCAAGAAGGCAAATTGGTTTTGTGTAGTTAACAAGATTAATAAGATAAAGTTAGGAAGATGCTATAGTTTCACTAAGTACAGTAAGTAGTACCTATGTTAGGGATCACAAAAGCAGTATAGCAGTACAAGCAAAGAAGCCCAGCAAGCAGTTCTCAGGAGGAAACTATGAGCTGTGTGTAATGCAATGACAATAAAGGGAAAAACGCCCTGAGATTCCCAACATTGAATATTAAGTTCACCAGGTGGAATTTGTACTGGCAATCTGTTATTTTCCAGTGTCTGTTAATGACATTTTGGGACAGACCCACATTTTTTTTTTTTTCATACCATTTCTTGGGCAGAAAAAGAACTTGGGTCATTTAAAAGACTACAATTTTGAAGTCACTGCTACAAACATTTATGAAGCTGGGTTTCAAAAAACTGTCTTGGGTATCTATTCAGTGGTGTGTAGAGCCTATTGGATCAATTCAGGAGAATTAGTTTAGTTTTGTTTTCATTTATTTCTAACCAGTTAGTTATAATAAAACCATTTAGCATCCACTGATTCCTTAAACTATGCCAAATTCTTAATTGAAAACTAACAAATTTTCCCCAAATGTTAGTTCAACCTAAATTTCATACTTTAAGAGCTTAGTGTTGCCAGTTCTTTGTGAAGATTTTGAAATACATGTACTCTGATGGAAGAGACTGGGAATGACTTTATTTTGATTTTCTATCATACATGCATCCAGACCATCCCTGTAAAAACACAGAATCTAATTCAAAATGCTGTGTGTCTAATTCAAAATGCATATTTCAGTTTCAAGGCCAATTCCTTAGCATCTTCTCCTCATGGCACTACCACTCATAAATGTGCCTCCTATGCAGAAATTTTATTTTTTTAACTTACATTGCATTTATTTTTTAAAAAATTCTTATTGTTCAATTACAGTTGTCCCCATCCGCCCCCATAACTCTCCCCTGCCCTGCCCTGCCCACCCCCTACCTCTCACATTCAATCATCCTTCCTGTTGTCCTTGTCCATGGTCCTTTATACATGTTCCTTGACTTGACCCTTCACCTTCCTTCCCCCATGACCACCCTCCTCCCTCCCCTTTGGTCACTGTCAGTTTGTTCTTTATGTCCATGTCTCTGGTTCTGTTTTGCTCACTTGTTTGTTTTGCTGATTAGGCTCCCTTTGTAGGTGAGATCATATGGTATTTGTCTTTCACTGCCTGGCTTATTTCACTAAGCATAATACTCTCCAGTTCCATCCATGCTGTCAGTAGGGTAGGAGTTCCTTCATTCTGCTCCTACTCAGAAATTCTAAGACACCATTGACTAACTAATATTCAGAATGACAACTTAACATTCTATTCAGAATCTCATCTTCTAGGAAAATGTTTTATGGTCATAAAACTAAAGCCAAACACTCAAAATAGTTTCCATTTACAACAAGGGCATTGTTTACATTAAAGAAAAAAATAGTTTCTGTGTATAACACTGTTTCCAGAATTATTTTCTTTCTATAAACATATTTGTGTAATGGACTCATTTTAACTGCTTTTTAGAAACTGAATATACCTTAACAGTCTAAATAAATAAATACTACTAGAGGCAATAAAAGAAAAAAAAAGTAAAGTGAAGAGCAGAAGGAAGAGGGGATATTCCTGTCTCTCTGTAATCTTGCTTGCTTCTTTCCTACTGGGGCAGCTGAAAGGACCTGCAAGAGGTTTCACTGCAAAGAGGAAATTTCAGAGACGAGAAGCCACGACAAATTGACACAAGACTATGTTATCTGTCAGTCAAGACATGAGGTAAACAGTAGCATAACATCAATGTCACTGAAATTATATTCATTTTCTTCAAGAACATAATTTTTAAAAATTATTTTCTCATATTAATGATCTTAAATGTAAATAGTGTATTTTGGGGGTTCCCCGAGTTCATAATAAATATTCGAATCTTCTAAAGATTCATTGACATACATTCTGTGAATTGAAGTACACTGACATTAAATGAGACATTGCATTCCATTGTAGTGGACATATTCAACAACCAAGGTTATATCTATAGATCTACAATTGTTCTTAATGGCCATTTAGCTTTGCAAAGTATGATTGTGGAGTATCAGCAACCTCACAGTGGAACAGGAGCAGGCGCTAGAATGCTATTGTCCTGAAGGACATGTGGTAATAAAATGAGGGATCAGCATTATCAGGGTTTTCTATTTCCACTCACAGCCTTGTGAGATTGTATTTTCTGAGTGCCCCGGAGGTACACCATGCCCTCTTTATACCAAGTTATAAAAGCAATATTGTTTATTGTGAGGGGTAGGAAGATTTTAACCTAATAACTGGGAGATGTGGTGGAAGGAATGTTTGTAGGGAAAGAAGGAGGAAAAGCTTCAGTTTTAAACCCAATGAACTTTATATTTCATACAGTTGATCCAGGGTCACTGGGGCTCCTGGCAGCTGAGATGAAAGCTGGATTTTATTACACATGTGTGAAGAGATGAAGAAGAGTTTGTACAAATATTTGTTAAACCTATAAAAACATTATGATATTCAGGAAAAGGAAAAACCTTTATATGCCCGAAGGAGTGTGAAGGTAGAGAAAAATGAAATATTTATCATAACAATATTGAAAGCACAAGGTGATTTCACCTATATCCATGAACAAACTGCTTCAAAGGGTATATCTAAACAACATATCGGAAGATGACACAGGAATTGAAAGGAGTAAAATCTATAAAAGCATTAAAGAGAGCATAAACAACTAAGGCTTACTTTCTTTGATTTTTTTTCCCTGAGATAGGAAGAGATCATTATCATCATTCTTGTCATTTGTGGAACACCTCTTGTATGCAAAGTACTGTGCTAGCTAACACTTTTTATTGCTTTCTGCAAAGGAAATAGGACATCTCATCACCAGCTTCCACAGATTGGCTTTAATAGGGTTGTCAGGGTGAAGTCAAAGTTATCATAAAAAAGAACCTAAATGAAGTAGATTAATAAATACATGGTTGAATCAACTGCATATGTGTGAAATGGAATAAAACCTGCCCTACCCACATTTCTTCTAGAGGTGAGAATTTTGTCCCCTCAAAAAAAGGAGAAGGAAAGGGAACAGAACACAATCTCACAAATCCATGAAATTGGACATATTTTCTACTATCTACAGTGTCTTTGGCTTTTTGTCACACCCACTCCATTCTTCAAAAACTTTCTATTCAATTGAGAAGAAAGCCCCACCCAAAATCAATTAAATGATAATGCAAGCCAAGAAGGCACCTAAGTCAATGTTGAAAAGAGTTCAGTGCTACTGGCATTGAGAGGGAGGTGCTGTCCCTGAGCCTAAGAGTAGGAGTTAAAATAAGGTTACAATGCTCTATCTAATCTGATGGAAGCTTTTGACATCTCTATTTGGGGGATTTTGAATTTTGGATTGGGTTTTGTTATAGTAGAAATCACTTCCTAAGCAGTAATTTTTCTCCACTAATAAACTAGGGGTGGGGAGTTAGAAACAGGAGTTGATGAGAATATGTCTTGTCAAGAAAGAGGTAAAAGCTATTTAGTGTATACATAATAATAAGGTTCTGCTATATAGTTAGAAGATATGCTTCTGCTCTCCACAGGGGGCGCTCCTCTCTGGCTAGCATGGTCTATATTTCTCTATGTATGTGTTATCATCATTCTACCTTTTGGCATTAAATCTTGCAAATAAACTATTTTTTCTTGGACACTTTCAGGAAAGAATTTGGCTTCTTAATATTGTATTTTTCATCAGCAATTTTGCTACAATATAATACCTTTAAAATAGTTTCTCTAATTGTTCCAACATTTTTCCCCAAATATAATTAATGAAGGACAGACGAGAGGGCTATACCATGGTATTGAGATAGAATAGTAAGAAGCTAGGGAAATTCTTTGGCAAGTAGAATAGGAAACCTGAGACAGACTGCTGAACACAATGGCCAAGCAATTTACAGCCAGGAACAAAAGTCACCTCCCTAGAGATAACATCTAGGCCTCAGTTGTATTTCAGCTGCAGGCCCAGAAAAGCCACAAAAACAGGTAGGCAAGTCCAGGACCAACTACAATGACTAAAGACTCTCTGTCCTGTCATTAATCAATCAGTGGAGACCTGTCTTGTCTCGTGTGTCTCGGTGGATTGAGTGCTGGCCTAAGAACCAAAGGGTCATTGATTCAATTCCCAATCAGGGCACACACCTGGGTTGCTGGCCAGGTCCCCAGTGCGGGGTGAGCAAGAGGTAACCACACACTGATGTTTCTCTCCTTCTCTTTCTCCCACCTTTTCCCTCTGTCTAAAAATAAACAAATAAAAATCTTTAAAAAATCAGTGGAGACCATGACTCTGAAAGGGCACACCTGGAGAACTGATGAATATTCTGCTGACCCCTTCCTCTGAGACTTCCCCTAAGATTACTAGCCACCCTCAAGAAAGAGATAAAAACCTCAAGACAAAGGACCCAGCATGTGCTCTCCCTTAGGGGAGAAGCCCTTGCCATTCCCTTTCCCCTCTTCTTCCATCTACACCTTTCCCCAGAGGCACATGTCTCCTAAACTCTACAGTGATGGGCAGCAGCAGCTTTTCTC
Source organism: Micronycteris hirsuta (assembly GCA_004026765.1). Classification (NCBI taxonomy): domain Eukaryota; kingdom Metazoa; phylum Chordata; class Mammalia; order Chiroptera; family Phyllostomidae; genus Micronycteris; species Micronycteris hirsuta. The sequence goes on along the minus strand of PVJI01005868.1, from coordinate 29,013 downwards.
AGGCTAGTCCCCTGTACCTGTCCCAAAAACCCCCTTTTCTCTGACTTCCCAGTGAGCTAAGGCAGCTCAGCGTCGGCTCTCCTGTTGTTTCTAAGCACTTCCTTGTTTCACTATCTCCAGGTTTAATAAAACCATTTTCATAGTCATCTGGACTCTTGTGAAATCTTTCCTGCATGAAGTCAAGAACCCACACACTACCAGCTGGCTCTAGGCAAACCCAATCAGGGCGAGGCCCCCTGTCCACTAAGAGTATCCCCACAACACTGAGTCAGTGCTGAGTATACAAGAGAAATTTCTAAATGGAGGAATAGATGATAACTGAACAGAGGTAGCCATAACTAATATTATCCCAGAATTCCTTTAGGATTATTAAAAATTTAATATATAACGCATTAGTATATCTTCACCAGAAATTCAAGGTAAGACTACAACTGGTAAATTCAGAGTTATCCCTGGGGTTTTTGCACCAACACTCCAACCTACCATATCCAAAGCACTGTAATTTCCATAGGGATCTACAACAAAACTGAATACTCAGCCCTCAAGTCCCTTTTTAAAAAAATCCTCACCCAATTTATTGATTCCAAAGAGAGGATGGTGGGGAGAGAGAGAGAAACATCAATGTGAGAAACATCAATTGGTTGCCTCCTGTATGTGCCCTGAGCAGGGATCAAACCCACAGACTTAGTATGTGCCCTTGTAATGGGGTGCTGAACTAGAGGTCCCTCCCCCAAATCCCATAGCCTCACAGCTATCACTTGGGGGATGAGGGGAGCAGAGCAGGGCCGTTGAGAGTTACTTTGCATATCTAAAGAACTTGGCCAGTGTTTTAGTAATGATAAAAGGCTGTGCTTGACTCTAACCCCTGTTGCAATATAAACCTGAAGGAGTGCTTGGAGGCAGTTTCTGCATCTTGGGGCCACACCTGCCTGGACTAACAATGGTGGCAGAGAAAGGCAGAAAAACCAGACTACTGATAAGTGTAACCCAGTGTGGGAGGAGAAGGAAATAGGGTCAAAGAGGAAGACCTGCCCCAGGCGGCCAGGGTCTGTCTCTTAGCCACGCAGGGGCTCTAAGGCATGAGGGAAGGAGAGTAGGAGAGCCATGAGAGCCTCTCTCTCTCTCACACAAGCTTCTTGACCATGCGGCTGGGAAAGGAGAAGCCTGTTGACCGTGTAGCAGTAGTGTGGGTTCTTGGCCACGTGGTTTGAAAGGGTGAAGAAGGACCCCCACCAGCCCACCATGAAGATGTGGTTTTGGACTAAGAGCAGGAGCCTAAACCAAGAACAGATGACTAGAAGAAGCTGGAATACAGATGGGAATCTGCCCAGCTAAGTACAGACTTCAGTTTCCTTTCCTGAGAGGACTGTAACTCTGACTGGCCTGGTTTGGCAAGGGGGGACAGGACTGTGTGTTTGTGGGTTGTTTTTGTTTGTTTGTTTGTTTCTAAAGGGAGTGAGATTTAATGGCAGAATTCTGCCATTATACTAAACCTGTATAACTTTTTAATAAATAGTTCCTTTCCTTTTCATAACACTTTGGCATTCATTGGGAGTCACAGTTTTTTTGGCAGTGGGCAATGGAATGCAGGCAATAGAACCCAGTGGTTCTGTTACACACTGACCAGGAATCAAACTTGCAAACTTTTTGTGTACAGGGTGATGCTCCAACCAACTGAGACACCTGGCCAGGGCTCAACAATGGTTCTAAATCAGTATTACCACTGTGAGGCTTGGTTGGTGGAATCCTTTTTTGGCTTCTTAATTTTCTTTTTTTTTCTTAATATTTTTTTATTTATTTTTAGACAGAAGGGAAGGGAGGGAGACAGAGAGGGAGAGAAACATCAACGTGTGGTTGCCTCTCACATGGCCCTCACTGGGGACCTGGTCTGCAACCCAGGCATGTGCCCTGACTGGGAATCGAACCAGCGACCCTTTGATTCGCAGCCCGCGCTCAATCCACTGAGCTACACCAGCCAGGCTGGCTTCTTAATTTTCATAAGCACATTGATAGTATCAGGTATTCACTGATAGTATATTTCAGCAACGGGTAATGAAAAATATGGAAAAAAGATGCCAATATAATTATATACCCTAAAGAGAAAACAAAGCAGTGAAACATTTTTATCCCAATGGCCAATCCTCTGATAGGTTTAAGAGTGTTTTGAATTGGGTAGTTTAAAGAAAGATACAAAGGACCTTTTCTAGAATAGAAGATATTTCTGCATAGTCTGTGATTGTCAAAGATGGGTATGTAAGAGGTAGAAGAGCATGCTGTCTTTAACGTGAAGAAGTGACTGCGGACTTCATCTCATAACCAACCCCTGATTCTACTATATTACTAATATTTTGTTCCTTCTTTTACCTATGCCTTTAGGTCATTTGTTTCCCTTGCTAAATTTGAATTTACTTCTCTAAGAAGTCTCCATATTGTGAGATGGAGGCCAAATATAAGAAGCTGAAGAACTCAATCTAACAAAACAAATGGGGTGCTCCAAATTCATAATAAATACATGCAAAGGTTCTTTGCAAAGCATCTATGCAACACATGTACATGCATTTAAGATAATGTACATGTGTTTAAGATAACTTTAATCATAATGTCTTAACATTAATAACCTCACAACCAGTATTATTTTGAATTTATTAGATATTTTAATTTTCACAACCATTTTAACTATGGTAAATATTTTTACATGTTATTTACAAATATCTGTGTGGTAAACATAGTTTCACCTTAGATTTCTCAAAAATGTATTTAAATAGGGAGGAAAGTCATAATAGTTTAATACAGCTGGGATTAAAACATCTAAAAATTGAATTAAATGTAATATATACTTATAGTATACACAACTACAATGTGAAATGTGAGTGATTTCAGATAGAAAGTATCTAACATAACATCAAATCCCTTTACCTCTTATCCTGCCTCCCATTGCTCTCTTGAATGTGTTTGGAAGATAGGTTTCAGCATCTCACTGCAGGTCACCCACCACTTCCAACTCAATGAATATCACCTACAAATTACTCTGTCCACAGAATAGATGCCATTAGCTACCACCCAATTTAAATCCAAAATGTGAGCTAGATTCTCTGTTCAAAATTCATTTCACTGTATAGTTCTACCTGTATCTGTTATATCTGAGTAAATTATTTCTTCCTTCGATGTTTATGGTTTTCAAACACGTACACACGTACCTTTCTCTGCCAAGCTGTGTAGACATAATTCTTTCACACTTTTCCCATAAGTCAGCTTCTTTCCCCTAATCAATTGTGAAACTCTTCTTTGGATTCCTTCCAATCTGTCTACTTATTCTTGGTAGTCAGACAAACCAAACTGAATGGGGCATTCTAGAATAGGTCTCATGAATGTCATTGAGAGTGGGACTGTCACCCTCTATTCCATGATGAAATGCTGTAAATAGAGTGCAGCCAAAAATAGCATTATCCTTTTGGGTGCCATATATACACTAAAAATGCAGCATCTTTTCTTTTTTTCAGGCTTATATTTCCAGATATGCCCCTTCTCCCTGACTATCTCTGGGGTTCTTAAGAGATTATGCTTTTCAACATTCCTCATAAACATTTTCAATTTGTTCTTTTTTTCATCTTATTCTTTTGTTAATCCTCACCCAAGGATATATTTATCGATTTTAGAGAGAAGAAGATGGGTGGGGGGAGAGAGAGAGAAAAAGAGAAACATCAATTGGTTGCCTCCCATATGTGCCCCTACTGGGGATTGAACATGCAACCTAGGTGTGTGCCCTGACCAGGGATGGAATCCACAACATTCTGGTGTACAGGATGATGCTCCAACCAGCTGAGCCATCAGGCCAGCTCCCAGTTTGTTCTTTTAAATTTGAAATTTTGTTTTCTCTTATATAATTCCTTAAGCTCTCTGTGATTTTTCTGTACATGCATGTAAATCCACCCGAGAAAATTCCCAGGGGAGTTATTTCAGGACACATCTATTTCTTAGCATCCCTGTTGCCTAAAACTTTTGCTGAGTACACTTTTCTTCGACCTTTTTCAGTTTAGTTCAATAAACAGCTATCACATTCCTTTATTGCCATTCATTGTATTAGACACTGGGAAGATAGCAATGAAGAAAAATTAATTTCTATAGAAGAGACAAGCTCATAAATATAATTTGAATATCACTTAATTCCTTGTGGGCATTCTAAACACAGTTCCTCTGTTGCTTTGCTCATCTCCAAATGCACCATATATTGCTGCCTGTATTGTTTCCACACTGGCTTAATGAATGTTTGTGAATGCTACAGTTAATATTTCTTTTCTTCTGTTACTGGAAATAAGCAAGTAGATCCCAAAGATAAGGAGGAGCATTTCATCAGGTATAGGTTAGGATTAGGGTGGGAGAACAATCCTAAACTAGGTTGTGCACTTGACTTTGACAAAGAACTTTGCTTCTAGAATGCACTCAAGAAACAGAATCTTCCTCCAGGAATTTCGAATGGTATGGTATGTAATTCCTATCATTGATTGTTTTGTTTATTTCAATTTGCCCATTTTAAGTTTCAGCTTTGTTTGTTTTCCATTTAAATTTAAAACTTTACTCTTATTCAATAAAAAAGTTTCACCTGGAAAGATAGTTTGATAGGCAAAAAAAAAAAAAAAAAAAGAAAAGAAAACTATAATAAGAAAGGACACAGGACTGTCATCCAAGTATTGGCACATCCTTACATCAGAGCATGATTTTATGAATCGTTCTTTGGCCTGAAACCACTAGGATTCAAACATAACACAAAAGGAAAAATCACCCATCCTCTCTCTGCCACAGTTCCTTCACCTACAAAGTGGCCACAAGGGTGGTGTCTCCGCTGGAGCTCACTGAAGAGATCACAGGTGTGCCAGATCACTTCACTCAGTGCTTAGATCGCACCAAATGCTCCGTAAAGATCATGTTAGTCCTCTGTTGCGTTGGATTTTTGGGGTGATTATTTCAGGTTGATGTGCTAACATCAGAGTGGCATCTTTGAAATGTAAGCAAAGCTCCTTTCATTGTCTTCCTAATAAAAGTTTATTAATGTGTACCCATCATTCATCACAACAAGCAAACTTGGTGTTACAGTTTTTAGGGCATCAGTTACATTGTTTATCTAGTGTGAATTTTCCAGCGTCTTCTCTCCAGAGTCAGAAAAAACAATAAACAAGAGGTAGAGAGGCACTTCTTTGGACCAAGAAGTCAATCTTATTTGAGCCTCGAACAGTTCCTCCTGCTCCTTCTCTGACCCCCTCCACTTTCCACTCTGCCTTTTTGACCCCAGTGCCCAAGGGTTTCCCTTCCACACCAGTTTTTTACTTCTACCTCCACACCTAGAGGCATAAATGTCAATGAGCTTTGCATTTCAGAGTTGACATCTTATCAGCTGATAAATTTTATGCTGCAGTTGTTTTTCTCCAACCTAGATTGAAAACCTCTAAATCAGGGCTGTGCTGTCTTGCATTGCTTATCCTGCATCACATAAATCATCGACAGTAAATTATCATAAAGACACTGCCAACTAACCCTGCATCACACTGCCAGGCCTTCCTTTTTTCAAATGTTGCCCATTTTTCTGAATTGGCTAATCCCCTCTTCATATCTAAATGAAAATGAATTAATTGAAAAATTAGAAATATTGTGACATAGCCTGTTTAATTCTAAAATGAGGGGTATTATATTTGTTATGTCTATTTCTGTAAGAACTTCTTTCCAAAAGAAATTATCCAGCATGGTTAGCCTGGTTTAATAAAATTGTTTTCTTTTGTCACCCATATTTTCATCACACCCAGAAGAAATTGATACCTGGCCTTACTTGCCTTTTCTTTATTACAATAAATTCTACTATATAAGTATTTACACATCAGGTATTAATAATTGGTACCATGTTTCTTATTTTCCAGGCTCTTGAATTTATTATTATTTATCATTATTTTCCTACTTGCCATTTTTTATTTTTTACTTTTCAAATTTTATTATTTTTCCATCAGCATTTATCCTCTCTATATTGTTTCCCACCTCTATCGACTCTCCTCTTTATTTGCTATTTTTAAATTTAAGCCCTTCCAAGTAGTCTCTAAAATGGCTTAGTAGGTGGGTTACATTATTGTTTCATTTCCCATGATAAGTTAGTTGAATATTTTACATGTTGACATTTTTAAAAGATGTTGTTTCTGACTTTACCTTTATTTTTTATTTTTTTGCCAGTTCTAACTTATACATATTCAAGCATGTTAATATTCATCTGTCAGGTAGTTTGACAGGTAAATATTTATATATAATATTATCATACACAAACCATAACATACTGATAAAATATTTACCAGAGATGAATTTTTTACCTGTCACTAAAATATTTGCCAGAAAGCAATTTCATAATTCAATAATTTCTTAGAGAACTGACTTTGACCTCAAAATTTTAGCCAATTATCATGTTTACAAAAATCATTTCTTATTCACTTAACATAATTACAGAGCTACGATCATTGCTGTGTGTTAAAAGTGCATTAGCATCCAGTGATTAACCCCTTTTTTTGACTCTTAATTTTAATAAACCAACTTATAGCCTACATATTTTGTTCTTTTATAAAATACCAAGACAGTACCTTGGGAAAAAAAATCTCAGAGTAAATTTCTAAGTAGGCTGCCCAGACATTTGTTGAGGTCTTTTCTGAAATCTTTCAGGAATGAGAGGAAAATAATATTACACTCAATTTCAAGAGGAAAATAAAGATATCGCTATCATTATTTTCAAAATGCTAAAAATTAAGAATATATCTAGCCAAGAAAGGCAAATCCAGAGCTTGTCCTGGGCTAGTCACATAGGTATCTAAGAAACATTTGTTCAATGAAAATCTGAGTATAGATGGAGTAAAGATGGAGCAAAAGAATGTGGTAATACTAGTAATAATGAGCAATATTTATGAGTTATCTCTGTGTGCCAGGCAAATTATTAAGTGCTTTACATGCCTTATTTCATTTAACCTTCACGATGGCTCTAACAGGAGGTGATATCATTAACACCACTTTACAGATGAGAAAACTGAGGTTTACAAAGTCTGAAGTCATAGAGTCAGCTAGAACATGACAGAGCTGGAATTTGAACCCGGGCGCCCTTGACTCTAAAACCAGCATTCCCAACCACTGCTTTCTTCCTCTCATGACCACCACGTCTTCTCTCCAGCACAGGGAGGAAATGGAGTGGCAGGATCTGGATAAGGGGTCTGGTCACAAGCACAAAATATTTATAGAAAGACTGAAGTTTTGTATTTGCCAAACAAGGTCTCAGATAATGTGTTTTTATAGTTGTTTTTGTGAGGCCAGAACTGGTTTCTGAATAACAACGTATATTAATCCAAAAGTAGAAATGAGCAGCCCCAAGAGGCAGAGAAGAGAGGCAGAGCCCGGCAATAGTGGGTGGGGGAAACAGGGTTTATAAATGGCATGTTGAAGGGCTTTGTTTAGAAACGAAAATTTTAAGTATATTCAAAAGTCACTCCTAATTTAGAAAATTATTGGTGACTGCAAAAGTTATCTAGATCTATTTTATAAGCCATTCAGAAAGTAAAATTACAATAGTACCTTGAGATTTACTGAAAACTTGGGCTGAGCAAGTTACAAAATATATATACAAATCTCCTCCCAGTTGCTTCTATTTAGGTCAAACTTGGTCAGGACTTTTGAACCTGACTATCAGCAAGACAAAGGATTTTATCAGACTATATGAATAATAAGAAAAGTCAAGAAAAATCTCATATCCATTTAAAACTTTGGCTTCGTAAAATGAGCCTTGCCTATGTTGCTGAATGTTCCACACCTCTAACCCAAGAGTATGTTGAGTTCTGTTATTAGGTAGGTCAGTGCCCAGGGAAGTGCTGTCCCTGAAATAAAGCAGACCCAATCCTGATGATGCTCGCTCTGAAGAAGCTGCTCACCTGCACACTGCCTCTGAATGTACACGTCTGAGTATGTTGACAATCTGGTTGTTAGAAACGCTGGCTGAGCAGGAAAGAACATCAGACAAGAGGTTTGGAGAAGAAGAGCAGTCTTTTTATACTTGCCCCATGATGGAAATAATCCTTGGTACGATGGTGGAGATTTAGAATTAAGTTGCCAATCTAGTTTTTCATTTAGGTTTTTAAAAGGTATTATTGTTCAGTTACTGTTGTCCCCCATTTTCCCCCACTGCTCACCCTTCCCCCTTCCCCTACAACTCCCACAGTCAATCCCCCACTCCATTTTTCATTTAGTTTTTATGGTGCAACCCATTTTCTTCTGTAGCTTAAGTTCCTTGACATAATTTCCTAAATTCCATGGTACTGAGCACCTGCATTATATTCTGTAGATTTGGGGTGCTCCATAAATGACATGCTATTATCAACATTTTACAAGTTTGATACTGTGTTCCAAATAATGACATTTTTCCCTGGAGGGTGTGGTAATCTAGAACAGTAATTGAGTGTATATGTATTTGTCATTGATAATAGCTGTACAAATCAAATATCGTTGCACTAAATGTTTTCTCTAGTTTGGCCTATATAAATTCCAATTATGACAAAATATTTAATCGCTGGAGGGGTGATATGTGTGTATGTGTCTCTGAAAATATAAAAGTATAGACAGCCAAAGAAAGTCCCAGAAACTTTCAACATATGCTTAGTCAACATTTCAAGGGTATTTAAGCTTAATGTCATCCATATTAATTCACATATAATATAAAAGTTTCAGCCTCAACATTTGCTTAACAGTTTTGAGTTGACCATCAACTGTCCACTAACATAGGGCCAGTCCACTGACAATTATAGCCAATTGCAATGTTAGCAAAGATAGCACAGAAGGTTGTGACTAGGGGTAAGTAAGAAGAGGCCTTGTACAGACATTTAGTGGAAAGCAAAGAGAAGACAGAGGGGAGACGCTGTAATTGGGAGAGGAAATTAAAAGCTGTTTTCACAGAAATGCAGTGAAAAAGATTTGTATCAGGGTTGCCAAATGGAAATGTGGAAGACAGGAGAGCCTTGTTATTTCATACATTTGGAGATGGATTCACAAGGAGAGTAGTAACTATTTTCTGAATGGAAGTAAGTGAAGGAGGACACCCTCCGCAACATTTCCTCTGCAACCACCGCCTTCTAGGTAGGTAAGTGTCACCTTCATCCTCAGACCTTGTTTGTCCCTGGCAGTGGCTGAGAGGCACTTGCCCTGGACTCCTGTGAGTATGTCACCTAATGAAGACATCTATTAATATGGGCACATTACAGCTCGCCATCTGGCTCTGCCTCTTGGATCGCTTTCCCTATAGATCTGCACACACAGAGCGCGCTGTGCCTAATCAATTATTTATCCATTTCCCTCACTGAAGTGACAGACTCAGCCTCCACTCTCTGCTGTAAGGCTGCTGAAATGGCATACATTTCAGGCCTAAAATCATTTTTTTCACCCAAACCATTCATTGAGCATCATAGAGTCCTTGCACTGTCCTCTTTTCTGGGTCCCCTTCTTGCATTTGTCATGAGAAGATGTGTAGCCGTAGTTCCATATTCTACTGCACAGGCTCTGAAACTTGACTCTAGGTAGAACCTAACTTTTCCTCCAACTTGTGACCTGGAAAGTTGTTACCTTTATTCATCTTGGTTTCCTCATCTACAAAATCAGGATGATTATAGAACCTATCATCATTATAATAGGCTTGTTCTTAATAGTACATGAATAAGTATAAGTAAAGATCTTAGTCCAGTACCTGACCCGCAGTAAGCACTATTATTATTTTGTTGTTATTTTCCTCTTGTCTACCCACATGCATTAATCAGCTCATTCTTTTTCATACTCACCTTTATTTTCTTAATGTTTCTGCAACAAAGATTGCCTTTATTTCTTTCACATTATTCCTTCAACACTTCTTCTGCCTTTTCCTTTTAAATAGCAATGATACATTGTCTTTTTTATTTACTGATTCTTTCTATTTCCTTTTCAGCTTTATTCTTTCTTGCTACCCTTGTCTCAACTAATATTCATCCTTTCCATCTCTTTCTTGTCACTTCTAAAAACTTTCCCAGGAAAAAAACAAGAATGATCTAAATGGCTACATTGACTTTTATTTTTATAATACCTTGCAGTTACATTTTTTAGAAAATACAAATGCTTCTCGTTTAGATGTTGGAAAGCATTGCACTTACCATCAGGTGAAGCTGAGATGGTTTTTCAGTTGTGTCACTGTGACGCGGGACCATCATGAAGGCCAGCCAGTGACAGAAAGACTTCCCACACTTCTACCCACCCATCCTCGTGGGCTTCTCTCCCTTCTTTTTCTTCCCCTGCTCTGACTTTGTAAGAAATATCCTTTTTTAAATAAAAGGTAAAAAATAATGATTTTATTTTCAGACTTTGTATTCACCATGTTAACAATATATTATTGACCAATTACCTCTAAGAAATTGCATCATTTTGACTCAGTGTTTCTCTGCACCTTTGGTTCAGTGACCGTCGGTCCAAGTCAGTCATTCTGGTTAGAAAGAAATAGCTTGAAGTCTGAGCTCCACTTTTTGGATACCACCATGGCTGTCATTTGTGTGAGAGTTATGCAAGTTGCTGAGAAAAATTTCTTTAACAAAGGACTTTAGAGTTCATCTATGCACCGATTCAAAGTCCATTCATTCAAGTATATATTGACATTCTCCCTGAGCCTTGAAGAGAATATAGCAAAAAAAAAATTTAAAAACAAAAACCAAAAGAGTCAGATGTTTCACTCTCCTTAGCTCCTTCACTCAGCTTACATGGATAGACATGATTTTAAGAGACAAAAACAGCAGGGGCAATATTCTCAACTTGGCAGAACAAATGCTCTGCAGAGAAGAGACCAGTGATGCCAAAATGCAAATATCTGCTGAGCACTGTTCCTGAGGGCAGGTCTCTTCTATCCGTGTTAATGAAGATCAGGATATGGGCCTGAGTCTCAGCGAATGGCTGGCTTTATGTGTTTTCTGCAAAATAATGAGATGGGGGCAAAATGAATATTTATGCCATCTTTTATTCTTCTAAATTTTCCACCCAACTGCCTGCCTGTGCTTTAATATTACCATTAATAATACAAATTAGAATAATGCAATTAAATGCCCTTGGGCATCACCTGAGTGTTTCTCTACAACTGTGATGCCCTGGGGCTCCCTGATCCTAATGGCCTCATGGCTAGCACTTCACATAAACATACCCAGGTTGGCTCTTTTATTTCTCACCTAAAACTGCCTCTCTGCTACAATTCTTTGTCTCTGGCTGCAATTAGAGTCACACTTTACTGTACTGCAAAAACCTCATTTGATGATCCATAGCCGTCTTCCATAAAACTTGGTTCCAGCAGAGGTAAGAGAAGCCCTTCATCCATGGCATACAAGGCAACATCCAGGGCAGGAGATTGTGATGTTTCTGTGCCCGATGAGGCCATCAGTGATATTAACGTCTCCGTGCATGACGAGTGCTACAGCCACGTTATGTATTTCGGAATCACTGAAGCTGCTTCGAGCAGAGGATAACAAATGCCATTCACTTCACACACCGAGACCAGTGTTTTACAAGCTCACTGCTCCCCAACTCAGAAAGCAAGACTGGATTCTTTCCATATTAAGGGGAAGACACAGGCAGGAAATAAATTAAGAAAAGAATTAGAAGTCCAGCTGGAAGGGGAAATCAGAACTTTACAGAAGGCTTGAGAAACTGCATAAATATGAGGTATGAAATATCAGGAAGAATGAAAAAGCAGAATGAATTGAAACATAAGAATAACATCACGAAATGTGTAGTCTTAAAAAAGCTGGAAAACATACAGTGGAAGAGTTTGTGAGATAGTGTTTGAAAAACACCGATGGTCCCAGCCGCTTTCACAGATGCTACAGGTACAGAATGTTTTCTAAGTTTTTCTACCCTCCTTCCACACTCTTCGGGGATGACTTCACAGATTCAAGGTCACTCTCTTCTCTCCTTGTTCAAGTTTCCGCCCCCTTCTTCCCTGCTGCCCGGCACCCACCCCATACAATAATCTGGAGGCTGAGACTAATGCTCTCTGTGACTTTCCTTGGCCAGGAGAGCAGGGACTACAGAATGATGACTGCTTTTGGCAGAGGTCCAGAGTGGAAAATTTATTCACTGCCTTGTCAATGTCTAGTGAGATGGGCTGCTGCCTCTCCACATCCATTATAAAATGCTCAAGGGGCTAGACAGGAAACTTAAAGAGAGTTTTTTGTTTTGATAGTCTAGATGAAAACCCTAAAACTCATAGGATAAAGGGTCATAACACAGGGCCAGTCTAGAGGTGGGTCAGTTTGGGTAATGGCAAGGAGAGAGAAACCCACCGCATGGTTGTTATTGGAACTTACCCAAACTAAACTAAGACAGGCATGTACATCTGTCTGTGTGATAGTAAAGTAAAATGAATGCCATTTGAATGAGAGCTTCCCTTTTCATTTTTGTGGGGGTAACATAAAATAATACTTATTTAGCAGGTTTAAAAATACTTTCACCTTCAGCCCTAATTTTAAAGCTAATGGTAGTTTACGATTCATCAAGAACTTTTAAAATTAAGGATCATTACTTTGCTACATTTAAATTCAAATCATCTAGAATACTCAATTAATCTTTAAACAATATTAAAACACTCAAGACCTGTCATATTCTTAGAAGTGGTTGGAAGATGATTCAGATTCTAGCCAAACTGACAAGCCCCTCAAAGTGGTGGTAGGGGGTGGTGATTTAATGTGTTGTACCAGGGTTATTCACTCACTGGGCATTTTCTTTCTTTCTTGTTTGTGATGAAGGAGAGACATATGTCTGTGCTGAAATGGCTGTTGCCATCTTACTTTCCCGTCTGGCTGTCACATGGCTAATTATCCTAAAACAGCTGGATGAGGCAGCAGCATCTTTAATGGCCCAGCTTAAATATGGTCAGGCAGATTGAGTACAGCCATATGCCCTGTCCCTACATGGCAAAATATCTTCCAAGAAAATGTGCTTTTAATAAATGTGTAGTCCTTAAATCTTTTTTTTTCCCACATCAATGTCTGTCAGTTTTGTGATATCCCCATGTAACAGTTTTAGTTTCCTTCAGATATATCCACATAAACTGCCTTTCCAGAAAAAAAAAATTTGTTTTATTTAGGATGTCAAGCATTCTAGTTTGTGATTAGAACAAGGAACATGACAGACATTAAAATAATCTTTATTTATCTAGAACTTTGCAATCCCAAAATTTAGCAACTCTTCTTTTCATTTTTCTGTAAAAGGCTAATTAGTGTTTCTATAATAGCAACTTCGAATTTTTGAGAGTGCAATATGTGAATAAATAATAATATCCAGGCACTGGTTCAGAACAATATCATTTTACAGCAGAACATTCCATCTCAAGCCATTTTTAATAAAGGCTGCTTAGTTTATAAGGCTTAATATATAAGATGCTTAGTTTCTACAGTGGGTGTGGGCAACGTGAATTGGCTCCTCTCTGACAGTTAAGGAGCTTATTCTCTAAATCAAGACTTACATAGGTGCAGACTGTTAGCTTAGATACTAAAACTGCTTTTGTTAATTATGTTCATATAAGTGTTCAATTCTCTTCTAGAGTCTTCCTAAATTACCTTCTTAATATTGTCCAGCATCAGTGGTTTTCATAGGTTAATTATTCCCACATAAAAGAGCACAAGGTTTGTCCAGTCAAAATTTGTTAACTTGTCCTTTGGTTAACTTTCCTGCTCTGCTTTAAAGAAACATTAAGGTGAGGAGTCACCAGCCATGTATTTAATAGCAACGCCTGGCACTTACAGAGCATCACCTCTATAGCAGCTTTAGGTCTCCATGAACGCACAGTGGCTCTCAGGTTGCAGAGAGATTATGGGAGGAACAGAAAGGTCACCAGGTGCGCTCCCACTCTGGGCCCCTCTGTTGTACTTAAAAAGCAGTGTAAACATGGTGCTGCTCACCCAATAACATGTGAGGTCACCCTGAAAAGGTCTGTGTGATTTGGCTGGAAATCAGAAGGAAGGTCAGGGAGGAGGGGCGAGCACAGTTCTCATGCTTAGATAAGGGCAGTCATCTTCTGGCTGGCTGATCTCCACAGCATAATACCCTCTTCCGCCGCTTGCTTTTCAGCCCTTCCACTCTCCCCTACACTGGTACCCAGAAGTGGGGGAACTATGTCTCCTTAAACAACCTACCTGTGAAAGTGGTCCAACTGCTTGCAAAAGACGTGTATTTCTTTCACTCACCTCCAAAGATCCCCTCTGTAATCCATCATCCCAGGCTTATAGAACACCACTTCCATCAAGTTTATCTTCTAATTTTTCTTTAATTCTTTACTGTTTCTTTGTCCCTCCAATGTTTAAGCTTCTAGAAGTTGAAGGTGAGTTATTGTTTTTGGAATATAGTAGGTGCTTAATAAATGTCTGTGGAAATGAATTTCAAGATCAAGTCTATATAACTTGGCGCTTGAGGCCAGCATATCTAATTACATTTTTGACATCTTCACTTGGTGGATTCATAGATATATTTAATTAAAATGCCTAAAATGGAACTTTTACTTCCATTTCCAAACCAGTCCCTCACTCCAAATCTTACTCACTTCAGAAGAAGGCATCATCACCTAAGTTATTTAAGCTAGAAAACTTGGAGATATACTGGTGCTTTTTCCTTCTCTTTCTCTCATCTGTCACATTCAATTCATCACTAATTTCTTTTTGCTTTAACTCCACTATATTATATATTTAACCTACCCAAATCTCTCATTTTGCCAACATAGTCTGAAAAAAGACATAAACTCACCTAGAACTCTGGGGTAACCCCCGGCATGATATTTATGTCTTCTACATTATCTTGCATCAGTTGCTCACCTTACAATTATCATCCCTGTCATACTCAGGTCAATGGTCCCTGCCCTCCTAGAATTTACATTCTTGTGTGGGGTAGAGGAACAAATTAGAAAATAATAATCGTAATATTCAAATCTGTGATGAAATGCTATAAAGAAAATGAACAAGCTATGCTGTGCATCTGAAATCAGCATAAAATAATATTGAAAGTAAACTGAATTGAAAAATAAAAATAAATTTTTTTTTAAAATGAAGAAGAAACTCAAAGAGTAATAGAAGAGTGCCTTGAGTCTTCTCATCTTTTGAGTCTCAGTAAAATGATCTTTTTAAGGAAGACTGCCATGAATAGCCTCTATTAAATGGGGTCATTGTCATTAACTTGGCACAGAGTGGAACCCATCCTGGTTATTGTTGGATGAATGAATCTTACCCTGATCATTACTTTCTAATGTTATCTCCCCAATAAGTCAGCTTTTACTCTTTACTGTAGGTACTAAAAATTCCAGTCTTTTTACAGAATTTTTAAACAAAGAAGCCATGGACCAGGGTGCCTATGTACATGTGTGTGTTTGTTCTGTTCTGTGAAGCTAAAATCAACTTGAATTTAAATCCAGCTTTTTATGCCCTGAATTACTCATTTCTTTTACTTTCTGCCTCAAGGATCAGATTCTGTATTGTTTTATTTTCAACGAGCAAAAATTTAGGGAACATTGTCAGATGAAATAGCTGAAATGTCAGTTATAATAGAGCATAGTATTAGTTTAAAAATTGCCTTTTTGCTCATATTGCAGGGAATTTAAAAATAAATACATCATTTAAGGTCAGGGATATATATTTATATACCTATCTATAAATTTATACAGTACAAGTTTATATTTTGTTTTTGTATTCTAAGGTTGGAATCACCATTCGAGTGGCTTGGCAGGCTTGTTTTTAGCTCAAAATGGGCATTCCTTTGAATTATAAAGACCAAGATTCTCATTTATTTCACATTATATATCTACATTTAAAAATATAGAAATAATTAAATTATTCTAACTAATGATTCTGCTTTAGATTCAGATAACATTTTGAGTCAGATGGCATAGAGAGAAAGAGATACAGATATAGGTGTAGATGATAGAGATACAGATATCATTTCCCATTGGATATCAAATCAGGGATATCTGCTCTCCTAACAACCCTTTTTTTTTCTTTTTTTTTTAAAGACTCTTCCCAGGGAGCTACTTATAATTAGTCACCTTATAGAACAGAGGAAACTTAAACTCTACCCCTTTCCTTTGATGAGCTCTTCTGGCCTAGGGATCCAGGACCTTAGCAGACACTCAATACATGCTATAAATATATTTCCAATATGTCTTTAATTTCCCATGAAATTAAACACTCTTTTAGAATGTTATCAACTCTATCATAGCTGATGTGGTGAACATAACACTCAATAAGTTAGCATATAGTTATGTTATACCTATCAATGTGCCTGCTGCTAAAAAATACATCTAAGTAAATACTTGTCATATTTTGTATACTACACTAGGTAAACATAAAGAAATTTCAAAATAAAACTTTAAATTAGCTTTCTTAAATGTCAAAAGGTACCATATCTATTGCAGTGGCACTCACAAAAATAAAATATTAGAATAACAAAGAAAAGAAGAATCTATTGTTAAATGTTTATTTTTAGAAATAAAAATTTCCTGATACTGTAAAATAAAACTCAGACTATAAATTACACAAACACAAACATTTATCCTTAAAAAAATGTAGAATACATAAAGACTGAACAGTATGGACATAAATATTAACTAAATATAAAATCATGTAGAGCTGGGGTACTTGTGGCCAAGATGGAGGCATAGGCAGATACACTTTGGCTCCTTGCACATTCCAAAGAAGAACAACAAATTTAAAAACTAAAAAATAACAAGAACTGCCAGAAGATCGAACTGTATGGAACTCTGACAACCAAGTAATTAAAGAAGAAACATTCACTCAGACTGCTAGGAGGGGCAGAAATGGGCAGCCAGGGAGGAGAGGATGCATGAAAAGGCAGCAGCTAGAGGACCAGGCAGTCCCATATTTGTGTGCAGATAAACCAGGAGGAACAAGTGGGGAGCGAGACAGACCACACAACCCAGGGTTCCAGTGAGGGGAAATAAAGCCTCAAAACCTCTGACTGAAAAAACCTGCGGGGGTGGGGGTAATAGGAGAAACTCCCAGACTCACAGGAGAGTTCCTTGGAGAGACCTATAGGGTCCTAGAATGTACACAAACCCACCCATGCAGGAATCAGTTCCAGAAGGGCCCGATTTGCTTGTGGGTACCAGGGGAAGTGGCTGAAAGCCAGTCGAGAGCCCAGTAAGCAGCATTGTTCCCTCTCTGACCCCTCCCCCACAGACAGTGCCACAACACAGCAAAGTGGGTTCCCCCACCCTGGAGAATACTTAAGGCTCCACCCCTTACAACATAACAGGCATGCTGAGACAAAGAAACATGGCTCAAATGAAAGAACAGATCAAAAGTCCAGAAAAAGAACTATAAGCAATGAGGAGATAGCCAATCTATCAGATGCAGAGTTCAAAACACTGGTAATCAGTACCTACATCCAAGATTACTCTACCCAGCAAAACTAGCATTTAGAATGAAAGGGCAGATAAAGTGCTTCCCAGATAATGTAAAATTAAAGGAGTTCATCATCACCAAGCCCTTCCTATATGAAATGTTGAAGGGACTTATCTAAAAATAGAAGGTGATCACAAATATGAACAGTAAAATGACAACAAATTCACAACTATCAACAACTGAACCTAAAAAACAAACAAACAAAAAAAACAAAAACAAATTAAACAAACTAGAACAGGAGCAGAATCACAGAAATTATCACATGAAGAGTTATCAGTGGGGAGGGGGACAGGGGAGAATGGTAGAAAAGGTACAGGGAATAAGAAGCATAATTGGTAGGTACAAACTAGACAAGGGGAGCTTAAGAATAGCATGGGAAATGGACAAGCCAAAGAACTTATATATGTACCACCCATGGACATGAACTAAAAGTGGGGGATGGTGGTGAGGAGGTGCAGGGTGGAGGGGAACAAAGGAGAGAAAAAAAGTGGAACAACTGTAATAGCATAATCAATAAAATATATTTTAAAAATCATATAAAGTATATAGGGCATCTTTTTGTATTTCAAGCAAATGATTAATTTAAAGAAGGAAACAGTACAGCAGGACCCCACCAAGGGTACGGGGAACTGTACTCTTCTTGCACATGCTCAGAATAAGTCCTAGCTTTGCCACAATTTTGTAGCAACCACAGTAATATAGATTTATGCTTAAATATGTTAAAGTGATTGGCATTATGGATTCCATCCAAGGGATGTATTTTAACTAAAAATCACTGGGGACTATCAGAAATTAAATTAAAATAGTTACTTAACTAATTTATAAACAAGACTTTGAGAATTGCTCAACCTTCTTCACAGGGAAAACAGATAAAAGAGGCACAATTCTAGCTAATTTTTCCTATTCAGAAATCCAATGCTGGTTTTAAATGATTAGGTACTTCTCTGACATAAGGGTAATGAGATAGATTTATGTCACCCTTTGGTAGGGCACCTGCAGTGGGTAAAAAAAGTTTTTCCACCTTGTTGAATCTGCTTTGCAAGTCAGCACAGGCCCTAGTGAAGGTGACTTTTCAGGGATTGTGACTGTGAACTGAACCCAAAGCACCTGACCTTGAAAGGATCTCTTGGGCCAAGAAGTCTTATAACCTTCGGCAGACAAAAGAATCATCTTTAGCACTAACTGACTGATAAGAAATGTGGAGACTCAAGAAAGTTGGCTGGGCACCCACAGGCGGCAAGCGCCAGAGGGATAATGAAGCAACTGGTTGGATCCCCCTGAGAAACATGGTGTCTAAACCCTAAGCTGGGATCCCCAGCCTAGCGCACCAGAGCCCAAAAAGTACACAGGTAACAATTGGTGGCAAAAAGTATCAAGGTCTTGCTCTCTGCCACAGATGGATGGCTAGAGATACAAAGAGCTGTTTAAAGGGCCAACACACAAATTTTCATTTGCAGTCACTTACTCGGAGCTCTAGCAAAGGCAGGGTCAGAATGGGGTAGAGATGCCTGAGGAGAGACTGGGGACAGAAGCTTTGGAGAGAGAACTGGGATCCCAGTGCTGAGACATCCCCCATATGGCAGCAGCCATCATGCCCAGCCAGACCACTCCCCTCCAAGGAGCAGCAGCCTGAGGGGAAATAACAGCCCCAATCTCAGGAGAGACTCTACCCAGGCTCTGTGGTGCTTAAGCCTGACTGCTGAGTGCAGAGTGACAATTAACAACTGACAAAGACAGCCACAGACAGTAGATCCCTGGCAGTCTCAGATCAGGCTGCTTAAGATCAGACAGGGGCAACATCTGAAATCACCAGAGACATATCCAGAAAGGAAAAATAGTGGTAAATACTAGAGGCTACCAAGATGAAATCCACTGTGGTCTTCTGCATGATTAGTGATATTTTCTTTCTTGCATAGCTTTTTAACATGCATTTCTTGTTCAAAAGTTTGTGCATATTGTCACTAGATTTTATAATATAGTTTATTTCTATCCTTTCTTAAAATAGTCTTAATCTCTTTAGACCCTTATTAATACTGGTTCATTTGCTGTTGATAATGGGATTGTGGCAGGTGGGGGGGGTGATATTTTTTCAGATGTGGGTTTGTTCCCTGGGCTTTGTGGTTTTGCTCTGGCAGAACTGCACAGCAGTATACAAAATGTGGTGGGTGAAGTGACCCTCAGTCAACCAACTGGAGAGAAGGACCCACCAAAGAATGACCAAATTATATCCAGAGAGCCAACATAAACAGCATCCCTAGAGGATCAAGTGCAGGAAATCAAGGAGACTGCACCAATGAATCTCACAGGTCTCCTACCGTAGAAGTTCACACCACAAGTCAGGGAGTCTAAACAGATCAATTTAAGAAGCAGAGACAAACAAGAAGAGTCTCACAAATAAAGGGAAGGCAGAGAAACAATTCCCAATCTAAAGGAAGGGAGGATTCCTCAGAAAGAATGCTAAATGGAACAGAGGCAAGTCAACTATCATATATTGAGTTCAAAACAATGGTTAGAAGGAAGCTCAGTGAGTTCACTGACAATTACCAAGAATTACAGGGAAACTCTGAAGAACTTACTACAAAGTATATCAACATGAAAAAGGAAATAGAAACTATCAAGAAGAGTCAAGAGGAAATGAAGAATTCAATTTCTGAATTGAAGAACACAGTAGAAGGAATGAACAGCAGGCTAGAGGATGAAGCAGAGGATCGAATCAGTGAGCTGGAGGACAAAGTAGAAAAAATATCAGAAAGAGCAAGAAAAGGAAAAAAGACTCAAAAAGAACAAAGAGTGGTTCAGAGAAATTCTGGACAACATGAAATGTAATAATATCCATATAATAGGGATACCAGAAGGAGAAGAAGAAGAGCAATGGATAGAAAACTTGTTTGAAAAAGTAATGATGGAAAATTCTCTAATTTGATGAAAGAAAAAGTCACCCAAATCCAGGAAGCAGAGAGGGTCCCAATCAAGAAGAATCCAAAGAGGCCCACTCCAAGACACAGCATAATTAATATGGCAATATTCAAAAACAAAGAGAGAATCTTAAAGACAGCAATGGAGAAAAGTAAAATATAAGGATGCCCCATAAGTCTAGCAGCTGACTTCTCAATGGAAATGCTACAAGCCAGAAGGGAATGCAAGAAATATTCCAAGTAATGAAAAGCACACACCTGCAACCAAGACTACTCTATGCAGCAAGGCTCTCAATTAAGATGAAAGGCAAAATAAGGAGTTTCCAAGACAAAAGAAGGCTCAAAGACTATATCTCCACCAAACCAACACTGCAAGATATGCTAAAGGGACTGCTTTAAGAAAAGGAGGAAAAAGAGTGAGAAAGAGAGAGGAACACAGGTACAAAGGGAGTAAAAGGGCAATGAATAAGTAACAATCAAAAATAGCCTTAAATGTAAACTGATTAAGTGCTCCAATTAAAAGACATGGGGTACTTCAATGGATAAGAAACCATGGACCACGCATTTGTTGCCTACGAGAGGCCAACCTCAGAACGAAAGACCTACACAAGCTGAAAGTAAAGGGTTGGGCAAAAAAAAAATATTCCAAGAAAATGGACAGGAAAAAAAAGTCAGGGTAGCAATTCTTCTATCAGACAAAATAGACTTCAAAACAAAGGCCATAAAAAGAGACACAGAAAAACACCTCATAATACTCAAGGGAAGAATCCATCAAGAAGACATGAACATTATAATCATATATGCACCCAACATAGGAGCACCCAAACATATAAGGAATATCCTGGAGGACTTCAAGAAAGACATAGACAGCAACACACATATACAAAGAGATTTTAACACCCCACTGTCAAAAAACGGATAGATCTTAAAAAAAAATACAACAAGAATACTGTGGCACTGAACAATGCACTAGATCAAATAGACTTAACTGACATGTATAGAACTTTTCATCCTAAAGAAGCAAAGTATACATTATTTTCAATTGCACATGGAAGATTTTCAAACATTCACCATGTAACAGGATATAAAACAAGCCTGAACAAATTCAAGAAAATTGAAATCATACCAAACATTTTTTCAGACAATAAGGGACTGAAACTAGAAACCAACCTCAAGGAAAAAACTCAAAAACACTCAAATTCATGGAGATTGAATAGCATGCTGTTAAACAATGAATGGGTTAAGAATGAGATCAAGGAAGAAATAAAAAAGTTTCTGGAAACAAATGAAAATAAACTGACAACAGTCCAAAACTTATGGGACATAGTGAAGGCAGTCCTGAGAGGGAAGTTCATTGTGATACAGGCCTACCTAAAAAACATAGAAATATTTCAAATAAACAACCTAATCCTATGTCTACAAGAACTGGAGGAACAACAAGGAACAAACCCAGAACAAGTAGAAGGAAGGAAATAACCAAGATCAGAGCAGAATTAAATGATATAGAGACTAAAAGATTAATCCAAACGATCAATAAATCCATAAGCTATTTCTTTGGAAAGATAAACAAAATTGACAAGACTTTAAGCAGACTCATCAAGAAAAAGAGAGAGCGAAAAAACAGAATAAAAAATAAAAGAAGAGATATTACAACCGATACCACAGAAATACAAAGGATTGTAACAAATTACTGCAAACAACTAAATACCAAGAAATTTGAAAACCTGAGTGAAATGGACAAATTTCTAGAAAAATATAATCTTCCAAAACCAAATAAAGAAGAAGCAGAAAGCCTCAACAGACCAATAACAGCTGACTAAAGCAAAGCAGTAGTCAAACTCCCAGTGCACAAAGGCCCTCAACAGGACCATTTACAGGAGAATTTTACAAAACACTTAAAGAGGGCTAACCCCTATCATTCACAGACTATTACAAAAAATATAAGAAGAAGGAAGACTTCCAAACTTTTTTGTAAAGCCAGCATCATCTTAATCCCAAAACCAGATAAAAACACAACAAAGAAAAAAACTATAGGCCAATATCACTGATGAACATAGATGCTAAAATCCTCAACAAAATATTGGCAAACCGCATCCAGCAATACATTATAAAGATCATACACCATGATCAAGTGGGACTCATCCCAGGGATACAAGGGTGGTACAATATTCACAAACCAATAAAGGTAATACATCACATAAACAAAAGGAAAGACAGAAATCACATAATAATATCAATAGATGCAGAAAAAGCATTTGATAAGGTCCGGCAGCACTTTATGAAAAAAGTCACCCAGCAAAGCAGGATTAGAGGAAACATACCTCAACATAATAAAGGTCTTATGTGAGAAAACTATAGCCAACACCATACTCTATGGACAAAAACTAAAAGCTTTCCCACTAAGATCAGGAACAAGACAAGGATGTCTGCTTTCACCGCTTCTATTCAATATAATATTGGAAGTCCTACCCATAGCGATCGGATAAGAAAAAGAAGTAAAAGGCATCCAAGTTGGAAAAGAGGAAGCAAACCGTCATTGTTTGCAGATGACATGACAGTGACATGATAGACTCCACCAAAAAAGCTACCTGACCTAGTAAGCGAATATGGCAGAACTGCAGGATACAAAATCAATATTCAGAAATTGAAGGTATTTTTGTATACAAACAATGAAATATCAGAAATAGAAATCAGCAAAAAAATCCTATTTTATATAGCAAAAAGAAAAATAAAGTACCTAGGAATAAACCTAACCAAAGAGGTAAAAGTCCTGTACTCAGAAAACTACACTACACTGAAGAAAGAAACTAAGGGGGACACAAACAAGTGGAAGCACATACCATGTTCATTGATTGGAAAAATTAGCATAATCAAAATGTCCATGCTACCCAAAGCAATTTATAGATTCTACGCAATTCCTATTAAAATACCAATGACATATTCACAGATATAGAACAAACATTTCAAAAATTTACATGGAGCCATAAATGACCATGGCTCTATGACCAATACATTTGCAAATGATACCTTGGACAAAGGTTTGATCTCCAAAATACATAAAGAACTCACATGACTCCACTCCAGGAAGACCAAAAATCCAATTAAAAAATGGGCAAAGGACCTGAACAGACACTTCTCTAAGGAGTACATACAAAGGGCCAAGAGACATGTGAAAGGATGCTCAGCATCAGAGAGATGCAAATTAAAACCACAATGATATACCAGTTCACACTGGTCAGAATGATTATCATAATAAAGTCAACAAACAACAAATGCTGGGGGGTTGTGGGGAAAAGGGAACCTTAGTGTGCTGTTGGTAGGAATGCGGACTGATGCAGCTACTGTGGAAAACCATATGGCCTTTCTGGGGAATTTTTCTTTGTGAACTTTCATTTTTTAGGAAAGGCACAGGAACTAAAATTTCTCTCATTTCTTACATCTTAGTTTGTGAAATACAAAGATTAAATGTAAGCTCACAATTCCTTCTATCAGGGAAAAATAGATATTGAGCTAGCAAAGAAAGAAGTCAAACCAATTCATAAGTCTTCATTTTCCACTCCTGTCTAATATTTCTAATACTTCCATCTTGAGTTCTTATTCTTTATTATCCTCTGGGTCTAAGCATTTGTAATCTATATTGTCTTATTTTTTAGTTCTCTTCCTAAGGTTGTCAAATTCAGCAAATTGAATACAGGACAGCTGGTTATATTTGAATTTCAGATAAACAAGAATTTTTTAAATATATGTATATCACAAATAATGCATGGGGTAGAATTATACTAAAACTATTCACTGTTTAGCTAAAATTGAAATTACTAAGCTTCCTCTATTTTATCTCTGAATACGAACACTGCCTCTTCATTCTAAGTCCAATTTCTTCTGTAAAACTGAAGAGCTACAGCCATCACCCCCATAGATTTTCTCTGGCCATCCTGCTTAAATTTTACATAGTAATCCGTTCATTTGAGTTCCCAGAGCAGTGTGCCTCTGGGAGGCAAAAACATCCAAAAAGGATGAAAGGAAGGATATGCCTACTCACTGGCTGTACTTAGCTATGTTTTTTCTGAGCTAAAGCGTCGAACACATTCAAAAGGCTACCAAAAGGAACAATGCAGGACAGGTACATGGTGGAAAACAAATAGCTCATTTATTTCATCTGAATTTCATTTACATAAAATTTACCCCCACTGAGATATAAGGTATATGGATTTTGGATTAATTTAAAATTTTGGAATTCATAGAGTTTATCTTGGCTTACATAGAAATTTTTCCAAATGAGAGATTCAAAACTCTGGTGGAACATTACAGTCACCTGAGAGTTACCTAAAAATATAAAGCCAGATCTCACCATACATTCTGCTTTAATAGGTCTGAGTTAGAACTCAATCATCAGTGTTTTAAAAAGCTCCCTAAGTTCTTCTAAAATACAGCGAGAGTGGAGAGTCACCCCTAGTCAATACCCCTCTCAATAATTAGAATCTCCTTTAGACATAACTATCTTTCTTCTCAAAACATAACTAATACAGTTATAAAAGTAGCGATGATAATAATAGCAACTTAACAGGTGCCTCATGAGCTTCTGCCCATAAAAATGAGGCAACCACGTCATATATGCATTATATATGTGCATATATATACATATATGCATATGACTATGTGTGTGTGTGTGTGTATGTATGTGTGTGTATACACACACACATGTATATATATATATTCTTTCAGTTGCCTGTCTGAGAAAATTTCATGATGATTACTCAGGGCTAAGGCAAAACTCATTATTGTTTAAAAGCAAGGTACCACAGGTCATATCTCATCAATTTGTTAATTCCTACCAATAAATGCTTTTGTTATTTGTGATACCCCCTAGTCTCCTGTAAAGTATAAAAGAAAAATTTACTGGAAGGTGAGAAAGGAAGGAGAAAAAGGGACGTTGTGGGAGACAGAGAGAGAGAAGACAAAGGAAGGGGGAAATGGGCAGGAAAAGACAACGAAGGGAAAAAGGACCCAAGTGGAGGGGGAGGTAGAGAGGAGAGAAAGGGAATCTGAGAGAGAATATTAAGAAGAATTAAGGCAGAATTATTTTCCTTTCATTTACCCAAAGGTGACTCTCTAGAAGGGCATGCTTCTGCAGGCCAGTGAATGGAACAATTCAATGAGCAGAGGGTCTCTTCCCCAATGGGGAGGAAATAACTGATCTCTTTTTTACCCCTTCTGACATACAAGATCAGCCTTTGGTGTCACTAAAGTAGCTTCTTGTCACTCTTCAGTAAAATTTCTGACCCACCACAATGTCTGGCCACTGGACACACACTGGCCCTGTCAAATGCCTGGCTTAAAGCTTGGGGGTAAAGTGCCACATCACGTTCTCCTTTATATACCTTGCTGAAATTTTGACATTGATTTCAAAGGTAGAAAGAAAAAAATAATTTATACCAGATCATAAAAAGATATAATTAGCTATTGAAAATAATGTGTTAGAAAAAGAAACATTTAAATGATGACATTAACAAAGCACAATTAGAGCTCAGTTAGTCTCTGCTCTCCCCCAGAGGTTCATAAACCCACAGATGAGGCTGTGAATTAAGAACCAGATGTGGCGAGATCATCCTAATTATGTCTTAGCTTGGTCAGGAAATGTCTCAGATCAGATGTCATTTTATCTTTTGCTTTTCAGGCTTCTTTTTTTTTAATAAATTATGATTTTCAAAAAATAGAAAGGAAATCATTATAAAAGATTGAATGAAGTCTTGAAACTCCCAAAACAAATTTGGGGGAATCTTTTACCTACTGAGCGACAGTAGTAACTGGAAGAGTGGGGAGGAAGAGAAAGGAGGATCTATGAATTTCATGGATTATATGAGCAGTATAAAGCTTGATTTCATTGTTCTTTAAGAAAGCAACTAAAGCCAAATTATCACTTGCTCATTATAAAATAAAGAATAAATGTGTGTATATATGTACACACACTGGACAGGCTACCTGTAGATATTTAGAGACATATGAAATAAAACTGAGAAAGAGGTAATAACTCAGAAACACAGACTAAAATTCTACTCAGCTACAAGTAAGATTTTTCACTCATTCTTTAGTTAAAAATAACTAGAAGTTATAGCTTTAATAGTTCAACATGTATAAGTATATATATATATATATATATATATATATATATATAATAAAATGCACACCATTCTTAAAAAAAGAGTGTGGATTCAGTCATTTGTAACAAATTCTTTTGTTATTTTCACAAAGCTTTAAGTCAATGTATCGCCTCAGGTGAGTGTGGGCACACATGAGTTTCCTGAAGTGTCGAGATTCAAGTGTTCTGAATAGTCAATAAGAAAGAAAAAGCTCCCTTTACAGAATTCTGTTTTAACAAGGCTTATGTCTGTCTGGGTGTGCTACATATTGCATTAACTCATTTATCAAATACCCTATCCCTGGGGTCAGACTGTGTTAGAATAGGCTAGACTTTCTTAATAAAACTACAACCAGCCAAACTCTAACATTTCTATAAAACACTTTCAAATGTTCAAAACTTTTTTGGGACGTAAAAGTTTCTGCCAATTTCGAAGAGAATTAGTTTGTCCTCAATTTAATACAAAAGCCAGGTAAGAAGTAGAGCTATAAAGTGACTTACACTGAGGTTTTGAGGAAGCTCAAACTGGAGATTAAAAGAGAAATCTAAATAGCACAAAATTGTAACAATGGAAAGCCAAAATGAAGTTTATTTAAATGAAGTTTTATTTAAACCGCTATGATTACATACTCTGATGATTTTCCCTGTCTTCAGGTTTAGACTATGTCCTACAAGACATGTGACATGATAAGAACAAAATGGGAAGAGTAAGAGAAGCAATTGTGCTGGATGCCAGAGTTTCCAGACAGTTCTGACAGAATGACTGCACTATACCACTTGAGTGGTTTATTTATAATTCAAAATCATGCAATTACTTAAAATTCCAAATTAACTGTCATTGAAAAATGCAAGTATCAGGAATGAAAAATTAATTGCTAGTATATTCAAATTATAAGTGGCTCTTTGTATACAGTATACATATTCTTTTTATAATGGTCAAGACAGTCATATCTATAGAGAATCTAGGAGTACCGCATATATCATACTATTCTACAAGTAGTCACCAACATCACAGCTACAGCTCATGATCTGTAACTAGAATATCAACATGACTATTTCCAAAGGATTGAAATAGTGAAAACTGATATTCATATGAGGGACTTTTCCACAGACACAATATATATAGTTCAATACTAGAAAAGTAATCAGAAGACCTTATACCATTTATCTGTAAAAGAGCAATTGACAGAAAGAAATTTTGGAAGTGATGACAACTAGTTAATAAGACAATGAAAACGACTCCGGCACTCCCCAGCGAAAAGTGAGCTATCTTTTCCCAATCTGACTTTATGTCAATTACTTTATCTAAAACATTTCGGGAGGTCTTCAATGGCTCTCTCTGTATATGTTTTGATAAATTATTCACAATCTGAGATCTGTATGCCCTTGGGATAGGGAAATAAGTGTACAGAGATAAGCTGTAGAAAAAGTCCACACTGCAGTAAGTGTCAAAAGTGTTGTAGGACAGGTGGGTGCATAGTAATTAATACATTTAGATAAATTAATTCAAGCTCTATGGACCAAAGCCATGCTATAAATCAGAAAAAGAGGCAAAAATGTAGTTGCAGATTATTCTCTAAAATCATTGTCCCAACGTGTTTTTGACTGAAGTAAGAAAAGACAATAAAATCATTTGTACCTTGTTGTTATTCAACTAATTGTAATTTTTATATCCATGGATCTATGATAATTTCAATTACAACACAAAACACTCAAAAGAAATGCAAAGGTAGCAGATGAGATAACATAAATGCTCAAAAACATGGAAAGACAATGGAGCTCATATACCAACCACCAGTTATCATCTGTCTGCAAAGGTCTTTCACTTGAGGAAATAGATCTAGTCCTTTTGTACTTAGAGATACAATTTAAATTTATAAAAAGAGGATAAAAACTAGGAAGAACACAGAAATTGTTACTATATAAGTTTAGGGATCATACAAATTATTGATTTAGGATAAATTTTTTAAGTTGTCATTTATCCAATGAGTTAAAAATGTAAAATCAGCCATTTAGATCTAATAAAAATTCAGATATTACCTACTTCAATGCTCTTATTTACAGATAATAGTGATGTGTAATGACTTAAAAAATGCTTTGAGCAGCCAAGTTGTGACTTGAACTCAAATATTCTGATTCCTGGTCCAGTGATTTTCCTAATACTCCAGTTGCCTCTCTTTATCCCAAAGATATCATTAGAAGATGAAAATAAGAGTAGATAATAAATGTCTACAATAAGTATATGGACTATATAGATAAGAGATCTAAAGTATGTTTAAGAGGTTGAGGGAGTTCATCAAGACCTAATATTTTTAGATGAAGGGTAATTGTCATGTACCATAAATCGCATCTATATATTAGTTTGGAATAAGACTGTTAGGCTTAGTATTCAATGAATCTGACAGTTTCAAATTTTTTACCATATTTCTCTCTTCTCAACACTTTCTCCCCTCTCTTTCTCAGTTGTCTTCTCCCACTGAAGTGTCAATTCTAGATATTG
>PVJI01005867.1:0-92019 GCA_004026765.1 Micronycteris hirsuta | reverse complement strand
GTGGGGAGCCATTTTGAACAGGGATGCTCTCGGGAAAGCCTCTCACGTCACGTCCTACAGGCAACTGCGTCAAGGTTTGGTCTGTACCTGAGACTGTCCCTTCTCCTAAGTGATTTTTGTGTGTGTCAAATGAAGGTACTATTGAAAAGTACATTCTCAGATTATCAAGTCCCGGATTCTTTTTTAGAAGCAGTTTTCTAATTCACAATTCTCCTGAACTTTTCTTGAACTCTTCCCAGGATGCTCTGCACAGAGTTGCTGGGCCAGCACCTTCCATAGACTCGAGAAAATTGGGGTACAGCCTTGAGGGAAATGATGCTATTATCTTGCATGGGAGGGAGACGTTCTTTGGGGACTTCTCCCAACACTAAATGTTGGCTTGGCTTTTGCAAAACCATACCATTTTTTAAAAATGTTCATAAAAAAAATTAAAATTAGTGACATTTGGCATTTTTTCATCCCCTACTCTCCCCACACCTGTTGCCTTTCTCTATTCCTGTTGCACGTTGACTTGTTCTCACTGGGAGGTGGCGGCGAACATTGACCCAGACAGACACGTCGGCATCACTCTAAGATAATGAGTTCCACACTAGTATACTGCACTGACATGTACTGTTCAGAAAATGTTGTATTTGCGGGGCTGGGGTCAGAATATATTTGTTGTGATTGAATAGATACTTGCATGTCCTTAGTTTAGTCTTATTGCAGAATGAATTCACTCCCGTGCTTAAAATCTTCCAATAACTTTCCACCGGATTTAGCATGAAATCCAAAATGCCCCCCGTGCTTTAAAAGGCCCTACGTGGTGTGGCCTTGCACCACCTCAGACCTCATCACCTCCCACAGACACTCCGGCGCATTCCCACCTGAGGCCTTTGCACTTGACTCCCTTGCCTGACCATATGGTGGCCCCAAACGCTCGATGACCTGGCTACTTCCCTCCGTTTAGGTGGCATCTCATTCCAGACCTTGTGGATCCTATGTTCTAAAAATCTTTTGGCTCACCTCTTCATCGTGGCTCCCAACACAAGCCACTTACACCGCACTACTGCTGCCCCCGAATAGGCCACATTCTTTCATACTCCCCGATATTTGCATGCTTTCTCTGCCTAAAACCTTTTCGGTCCTCTGCACTTGGTTAGCTCATACACACACACACACACACTCTTCTTTCAAGACACAGCGTAAAGGCCACCTCCTCCCCAAAGCATTTCTTGATCTGTCCCCCAGTCTGAGTTCACCACGTTAAATGTATTCTCTACTGTGGTGTTGTAATTATTTGTTCACTTGTCCAAACACCACATGAGAGAAAGCAGTTGTCCACCATACCTTATTCTGCCCATCATTGTGATATGGTGGTAACTGGTTAAGTGGCAGCCCAGCCAAGAATGACATTTCCCAGACTCCTGTGCACCCCGGGGTGGCCAGGTAACTAGTTCCTGCCAATGGAATGTGAGAAGTCAGGCATGCCGCCCTCGGGGCTCAAGTCTTTGTGAAGCAGGCACACTTCCTCTGAGCTCTGGGTCCCCTTCTTCAGGTTTGATGCAGATGACAGCAAGGCCTTGGGGATGGTGGAGCCACAGGATGGAAGGACCTGGCCATCAAAATGGAACACCTACCCTGAACAACTATGGGAGAAATAAACAGCTTCAAGGCATCTCTGACTAGTACAGAAAAGTTGTTAGGAAGAATACCAAGTTTATAGGTAAACAGGTAAATCTGTAGAAAATTCCTTTTATATTTTGGTTCTTGTATACTAAAAGAGTCAAAAGGCTTACTTATGTAGTTCATGTATTTGAAGGAAGAAAGGCCAATGGTCTGGACACTAGCAAATCTCTAAATACACGGTTAAAGTTCAACTTAGAACTGTTCCCTATCCACTTATTTTTCATTTTTTAAAAAATGTTTTATTTATTTACTTTTAGAGACGAGAAGGGAGGGGGAAAGAGGGAAAGAAACATCATGTGTGGTTGCCTCTTGCACACCCCCTGCTGGGGATCTGGCCTGCAACCGAGGCATACGCCCTACACTGGGAATCAAACCAGTGATGCTTTAGTTCGCAAGCTGGTGCTCAATCCACCGGGCCACACCAGCCAGGGCTACTTTTCAAACAATACATTAGCCATGCCAGGTAGCTCAGTTGGTTAGAGCATCATGCCACTATGCTAAGTTGCGGGGTTGATCTCTGGTCAGGGCACATACAAGAAGTAACCAATGAATGCATAAATAACTGGAACAACAAATTGATGTTTCCCTCTCTTTCTCCCTCTCTCTAAAATCAATACATTAAAAAAAGAGCAAAAAGGTCACAGACAGAGAGGGAGGTTTGGTAAAACCCTGAATGACTTGGAGCAGCAGAGTGGAGGCATGTCTTGAAGAAAGCCCACAATGCAGGCATGAAAGAGAAGTCAGTAGGTGCAAATATGAAAAAAAAAAATCCCAGTAGAAAATCAAACTTATGACTAATGTCTAAAAAAGGAAGAGATGCTCTGGCACATATTTATTTCTTACAGACCTTTGGACCATTCCAAGGGTACACAGGTCAGAAATTTTACGACTAGAAGCAGAAATACCATCTGTTGTTTCTAACACTGCACAAGCTATTTTATACATCTTCCCCCGCCCAGATTAAGCAACCTAAGAACATATATGGTTTCATTCTCTACATCCCTGACCCCTAGCAGTTTCTAAGACTTGATAGGTACTTGTGTACCTGTTGAATTTTGCAGTATTTTGCTGTTGTATATAGGAAGCTGCAATGCAGGTCGAGTCCTGGGATCTCGACTGCTGGTTCAGATAAGCTGGAAAAACCACGAGGAGGACTGGGTGGGGCCCACAAATACAGCCTCTATAACTCACATCACAGGGAGCACCGATGGCGCAGATCTGCGAAGCAGGACCATGCCTCCCTGAGTCTGAGACGTACTTTAAGGGGCTCCTGACAAAGGGCACACGTGTCTTGCGTGTGACTCTAAACTGCACTATCTCAGTGTGCACACGCTGAGAGAACAGGTCAAGAAGCAGTCACGGGACAAGAAGCTGCTCCCAAAAGGAGATAAGGAGGGAATTACAATGCGTTTTCAAAGCAATACACATTCCTTCTGGCCAGGGGAACTCCAGCCAGCCTTCCATTACGGGGGTTGGAAGAGCCACGTCCAGCATGACCCCACGGAAACCAGAAGGCATATGTTGGGACACTAGGTAAGGGGAGCGAAGAGATACACATGGTACCAAAAAATCATTTGTAGCTAAAATACTGTCCTAAGAAAACTAGACATGCACTTAATGGGTTTTTGGCCAGGTTACCGGTCCATTGAATGCTCCTCACTTCATTTGTGTTTCCTTTGAGCTAAGGAGAGTGCAGATTTTGACTCTGCTTTCATGTCCTTTGACTCACGTACTTACATGCTTGTCAACTGACACTGTGAGGGAACAGATAATAAATATCTGTGAAACACGTATGTTAAAGGTCTTAAATGACATTAACGATGTAGGTTTAAATTCCAGACACCTACAGAATTTCTTCCTCAAGGTCTCCCTTCAAAGAACTTTTAACACCGTCTCTTTTCCTGAATCCCTAATGGGCTATGCAATGTGGTGTGGTTCCACTTTGAAGAAACAAAAATATTTTTTTAAAAAAGCAGTTTCCTTTGACTAATGTGTAGACTTCCAGCTCATTTCCTTTAAAATACTGCCCCTGAATTGCAAATTACATCATGGTCTTTTTTAAAGTGAGCTCTCTTCCTAGACTGACTGAGCCAGCTGCAGCATTGTACTGACTGTGGAAATGATATCATCAGCACTCTGTCCTTGAATAAGACCACAATCACTGCATTTGGCTCTGCAGAGCAGGAAAGAATATATGCTTGTTTACATTCTATCTGCTGGCAACTTAAATCAATAGAAAGTTTAGCATGAATTACCTGAATCATCTTTTAAAGTAAAAGTTGTTTTAATTTTAATACATTTACTACTAATGTTTAAAGTGTTAGCTTGTTTTCTGATGTTCAAACAGCATGTTAATTATACTTGTGATATTGTCAGACTAGAAAATTTTAAATTATTTGTTTATATTCATTAGATATATTTATTTCGCATACTTCTCTGCTCCAACTTAACATCAAAATTATGACTAACACTCTATTTAATTATAGTTAATTTGATACTCTAACAGTGATTATTTTTAAAAATTTGTTATAACTAAGCCATTTTGATAACTAGCATAAAAGCTTGACTTTGTGTTTCCACAACCCCATGCCCAGAGAAGACACTGTTAACCATTCAATGTTAACCTCTAACTGTTACTCATATGTCAACTTTGTTTTTTCACAAACAGGCTCATATTCATTTTAGGGACAGATTTTGTCTGAATAAAATGACTCTGTTATTTAATTAAATGATAATATAAAAATAAAATAGTCGAGCCATATCCACCATTAAAATGTATAAATTTATGTCACATCTTTTATTAAAGTCATGTTTTCATCTGGCAAATACATTAATAAAGTAGTTCATTAAACTATAAATCATTTTAATTTGGCTCTCATTTATCAAGTACAAAAAACAAGCAGGTGATTTTTATAATCTGAAATAAGATTTTACATTTTCTTTAGAAAATGACTACACTCTTTAAAATACATCATTTAATTCATCTTATTAAAATGAAGCAAAATCTTAATACCATTTATATGTACAATAAGATCATTAAATATTTTAAAGTTATCATTTCTTTCTGTCTAGATAAATCAATCTTTTCCATTTTTTGTCAATTATTTTTCCACTTTTAAAAAGTGAACACACATTAAATTTAAAAATCAATGTAAATTTTAAATTAAATTTAATTTTAATTAAATTGCCCTTGTTCTCACCCAGTAATAGTATGGAACCTACACAGAGATAAAACATTAATATTATTTCTGTTTTACATACAGGATCTACAGAATATCACTAATAAAAGAAAGTGCCACTGTTAAAAAGGTTTTGAGAAATGGAGAAGCTGAGGTCTTACAGCACGGAACCTGTGAACGAAACCTTGCATACGCTGACGGCTGACTTACATAACCCAGGCTGCCTCCCACCCAGTGTCTGGTTTACTCTCTCCCATATTCAGTCTTCGTGAATCTCCCACTGGAAATAACCACTTTTTTCTAACTCTCACTGCATTTTGCTGGTATCTTTTAAAAATAACCACCTGAGTGGAGATTATCTATGCTCAAGAATCCTTTAAAAGTAGTAAAATATCAAGTGATAGGGATTCTATCAAAATCACTGAAACTTGTACTGGAGGTTGTGAATGGAATTTTACTAATCACTTTCCTCTCTCTTCAAAATGTTCCAAATGCAGTGTTAGATGAACAAAAAAATAAAAAACGAAGACAGAGCTACCTTTTACTTATTAAGAAATTTTTTGTATTTTTTCCCATCCTCATTTTAGAGATTCTTTAAAAACAAAAATGATCAAATACTATTCTCTAACTATCAATGGAATGTGTTCAATACCGAATATCTGAAAAACACAGAAACATGAAGAATCAGAAAAAAAATCAACATAAAATTTATCTTACAACCCATACTATATAATGTTAAACACATTTCTTCCTATTTTTAAGTGCTGCCCCCCAAACACAGTTGAGGTTCCACTAGATGTAAAGGTTCGCGCCTTTCCCCCACCTCACACGTCACCACTATCGATCGCTTCCCCATTAGAAGCTCCTTGTAAAAAAAAATGAAATGGCAGGGGGTCTCACCTTCTGATTGAACACATTCCTTAATACTGACAGGCGGACACTGGATATATATATATATACCTTAATGAATTAATATTGGACTTTAATGCTTCTCACCTTTAATACGGCTTAAGGAAGGTTCTGCAAAGAAGGCAAAATCCTAAAAACACTTAAAATGCAGAACACGCATTCCAGTAGGTAAAAAACCAATCACGTCCTCCTCATTGATGTTATCATACTACCTGTAAACATTTTACTAGGGGGAGGGGAGAAATAAAGAGAAAGTCACTATCATCCACTGGGTTGCAAATAAAAATATCCTACAACGATCATAGTTATTTTCATCTCCATCATAAAAATTTTTAACAAGAGGCACAAACCATAAAGAAGGCCTAATATAGCCAACTAAAATTTTAAATTCTGCTGAGACCAATTGAAGACACCATAAAATGATAAAAAGATTAATGACAACGGCAAAAGATTAACATTCTTTAAAAGAATGTTCACAAAGCCAGCAACAAAATGTACAAAGAGGTAGAAAATTTAAACAATACTAATGACCAAAAATCTGTAATGCTGAAACCAGTAAAGAACTGACCAAGATGTGGGGAACCTTTTGGGAAGGCAATGGGCAATGCCGATGGGCACTGGGCACTGGGCAATAACACCACTCAAAAACCCATGCACTTCGATACAGCAATTCAACTTGTAAACTAAGAGAAAGATAAATTTGAGTATCAAACGCACTATTGTTTTTAATGGTGAAAAATGAGGAACAACCTAATGTACATCAACGGAAGACTGGTTAAATAAGTTATAACAGTTCAAACAGCAAATACAATACATCCATTAAAATGTTTTAAATGTAAAAAATATTTAATTTATTGTGGTAAAAATACAGGGATTTTTAGAATTCTACATTCAAAACACTGACTCAAATATATAAATATGTACATATTTATACTTATATTTATTATCCCCCAAACTGTTGACACTAGTTTTCTTAGGATGATGGGACATTGAACACTTTTAATTTTGTTTTTGCCTATTATGTCTCTTTTCTGGTTTTCACTCAAAGAAATCACATGTTCCTTATGTAATTTTTTACATTAAGAAAAACTTTTGTATGCTCAAAAAATTATAAAAAATAAAGGCAAACCAGAAAGTTTGCAGAAACATGACCAAAAGCTGATATTAAAGAATGATTCATTCACAAGAAAAACAGTAGGATTCAAGTAAGTGAACAGAGTAATGAAATAATTAAGAGTAAACAAACATACAGAAAAAGTCTTGTCAAATAAGTGAAAAACAAGACAACATGCTTATCCTCTTATTGAAGTGAAAAGGCATTTTTCAAAAAATACACAATATTAATGTAACATGGAAGAACAGGCATTCTCAAATCCTGTACCAGTCATTTCATTTCTGAGAGTCTAACAAAAAGAAATGCCCTTAACTACGAAAAAAGCTTTCAGTGAAAGATGTCTATCACAATGTTCCTTGTACAGGTGCTTCTTGACTTACAATGGGTGTAGATCCTGATAAAGCCAATGTAAAAAAAAAACATCCTAAGTAGCCCTGGCTGGTGTAGCTCAGTGGATTGAGTACAGGCCTGCGAACCAAAGGGTTAGCGGTTCAATTCCCAGGCAGGGCACATGCCTGGGTTGCAGGCCAGGTCCCCAGCAAGGAGTGCACAAGAGGCAACCACACGTTGATGTTTCTCTCTCTCTCTTTCTCCTTCCCTTCCCCCTCTCTAAAAATAAATAAATAAAATCTTTAAAACAAATCCTAAGTCAAAAAGGCATTTAATACACCTAACCTACCCAACACCACACCTTAGCCTAGCCAGTTTCTGCTGAATGCATATTGTTTTCACACCATTGTAAGTTGAAAAATTGTTAAGTCAAACCACTGTAAGTTACTGTCTGCACACAAAAAAATAATGGAAATATGACAGAATATTATTTGGGGGTCTAAATATAAGAAGTAACCAAACACTGAAAGTATTTCAAAAAGATTCGATCGACTCTGACACAGAATGATTTTGCTAGAATGTAAGGCATGTAGTGATGTGAGTAACTAGTCACTCAGCCTAACTCATGGTGTCTCAAAAGGCTGGTATCAGTCATAAGGAACACATTCAAAAGGACTACCCGAGACTATTTTATATTGTAAACATATTCTTTTCATGGGACAAAAGTTACTCACTAGCAAAAGGAGGATATTCCAGATGTATTTGCTAAACAACAGAAGGACATAAAGGACCAAGAAGATGACACAGATCTTTTCCCAAAAGAGCTGTTGCTCCATTTACTGTTTCAATGTCTGTAGGTGGTTACAGCAAACTGGTACATTCCCGGTATTCCTAGAAGCAGATCCATGCAAAATTCAAAGAAATAAAATGTGCACATATTTATTTGCACTGCATGATGTTTTCAGGCCATTTTAAGGAAATAAGCCTGATTTCTATTATAAGAAATGAGAAAAACATATAATCACCTCAAATCCCTTTTAAAATAAGACAGAATTAAATATGAATTAAGAATTAAATGTGGCAGTATGCTATAATCACATAGGTAAGAAAAACCTATCCGTGGGGGAGGAAACCCCACAAAAACACTGATAGTTCACTCATTCATTTGTCCTAACATATAAATTGAACACCTGTCACATACTAGGCACTGCGCTCGGCACTGAGATATCACTGATATGACACTTACAGTCACTGATACTCCAGAGCTCACGCTCTAGCAGAAGTGAGAAAGGCCAATATTCAAATAAGCATATGCATGTGGGCGACTCCTCTCCCTGACTTTTCCCCCTCATTTTTCTTTTGATTACCATCAACCATTCTTATGAATGTTCACTTTAATAATACTCATTTTAAATGACTTGACTTGCCTCACATTTTCAGACAAATAAATTAATCATACAAACTGGTCACTATATATCAGATTAGTGTCTAATTCCAATTTCCAGAAGTAAAAAATAGAATACTCTTCTATTAATTGACTAAGCTCCATACAATGTTCCCAGAAAAGATCAGGGCAACCTTTCTTGCACGCGCGTGATGCACCTGTCACACCTCTGCAACTGCCCTGGCGGACCCCAGCCCTGGGGAGTGAACACACTAGAACTACCGTCACCAAGTCTGTGCTCATTCAGAGAATAAACCAGAATAAAAACACTGACAACACAGATGTGTGAACAGTAATTATAATTAGCCCTTTCTAAAAGAAAAGGTATATATAATAGTACATACAGAGTAACAATTTAGCTCATCTTTTTTTTCTTTGTCTTTTTACTCAGCAAAGCATAAAGCAAAGACAATACTTTATCCCAGGTTAACATGCAACTTTAAAAAAAAGTTAATGTACATATTAAACATAGAAATTCACCAGTAAAATCTTGTCACATCCCATCCCCCCCCAAACACATCTTGACATTGTTTCTTTATTTCATTACAAACAAGGTCCTATTACTGGTCACCTGACCCAATGCCTTACGTTTCTGTAGCGTAACATTTCAGTAAGTTATGGATGGACGCAAGAACGCTGTCACAAGTATAATGAAGCAACACATTTGCAAAGAACTGATTGCAGTGCTTTCCCACTGGAGAGGCCCCTGCGCCAATCTGCCACTCCCTCCCACCCTGAGAACAAACATAAATGTCCTCCAAGCACCCATGAAGCTGTCTCGTCAAGATGGCCCTGAAGCATTATCTCCCTGGGTAGCTAACGTACCAGCTCTGGAGAAATATGGAAGCACCCACGTATTCTAAGATCATCGCTTTGCAATTTTCCTTGAGTGTAAAATCTTCCTAGGACACCGAGAAATCAAGTTCATAAAATGACAGAGATAAGACAAATTTTCTGCTTTGTCTTGCTTACAAAGCTTGAATCAAAACCTTCTATTGTAGTATTAGAAATTCCAATACAACAAACCAAAAAATTTTCAAAAGGGTTTCTAGTTTGTTGCATTAAATGTGGTTTGAATTATGTCAATATACATAGCTCAACTCGGGAGGGGAAGTTACACAAAGAGACCAGTTGGAACACATTTTCATCTAGTTTTCACTAGCAAAATACAATGAGCAAGGAAGATTAATATCTACAAGAATTTGTCATTTAAAATCAATAAAATTAGTAAAATGTATTTTAAGCACAAATCAAATTAGTATACATTTTTCATCTCTAGCAGCCAAAAAAAGCCCTCACGAGGCATAATTATAGCTTCATCTCCAATGTGTTATCTTGAACGTTAACCCAGAAAATATGTTTAAAAGTGCATTGCAGGTATCATCTCGTCTCAAGGAACCATACGGGGACATATGTAAGAAAAGGCTATTTGAATCAAAAGAAATAGTTTCAAGCAAAAATAATTAGAGGAATTCTGTATATCATCAATGTGAGCAGTTCTGGGGAACAGTATACGTTACAATAATTTAAAATCACATACACACTGTATTTTTCCATGCAGGATGATTTAAAATATGAACATAATATAACTGTAAATCACTGAAAATACAGTCAAGTCCTTGCCCCTAGAGTTTATAGTCATACTCTATGGTTAAAAAAAAAATAGAAACAACATAAAAAAACATAAAAGGGCTCTATCAAATATTTTGGTTTCTAAGTAGATTCTAAACAAAGAGGAAGGATTTTGGCGTGCACACACGAAGTGGCTCAAAGTCTAAATGACACAAATGACTCAAAACTGCTAACCACTAACTATGAACATAAGAGGCTTTTCTTACACAAGCAACAAACTTTTACTAAGCTTTTACTACACACAATATAATTTTCTGTGTGTTAAAACTATTTTTTAAACAGAAACAGGAGTTCAGTTTTCTAGCCCCCGCATTAACTAACATCACAGTCACAGAGTATTTGTATTAGGAAAGAGAAACTGGTTTCGCTCCTGTTTCTTTAAACTGGTTTGTTGAGGGTTATGATGGGTATTTTCAATTTCAAGGCCTTTTCCTCAAATAAAGCGAAAACCGAGAGTTAGAAACTCACAGGGCTGTGCCATTAGTAAGACAAGCGCATATAATAAATGCCATAGAAAACACGTATAATTTATTATACTTACAAACCAACACAAATCGATTTTAGGCACTTCTTGAGTACAGACTATGGGAATTTTCTACCAAAGAACTCTCTCACAGGCAAGACCATAAAGACTGAGGCTTTAGTCTTTAGAATACACAGGGCTAGACAATTTATAAGAAATGTTGCATAATTAACCCAATTGCATCCTGGTACAATTTCTTTACAATTCTATACACGATTTTCCGGTTTAATAGAAGTAGTTACTTTTTAGCATCCAAAGGTTTTAAACTGTCTTTCCTTGGTTCCACCAATATGATCTTAAAATTATACATTCCTTGAGGGAGCATAATATTGAAGCTTTACTTTTGTGTAAGCAGAACTTAAAAGAAGTATTTTCTATGTTATGTCTGCATCTACACAGTCAACACAAGATAGTTGATGATTTTCATTATTTGTTTATTTTTTGTCTTGAAGTAAACATAAGGGAAAAAATGGAATGTGGTCTATGGTTTTCAGGGGGTAAAGATGTCTTCAGGTTTAAGTACTGTACGTAAATGTGGTCTGACACCTTTCTCCAACTGAGCTTATTTGTACGGGTACTCTCCAAAATGTAACCAAGTTTTGGAAGCTGGGAAATGGGAAGATAATACTCATACAAGGCAATCCTTTCCATATCTAACTTTTTAGCTCAAGGAGCTGGCAGAGTCTAGATAGTTTTCTTATCTTTCTCAATCTACTTTTCAGCATGCAAAGCTAAAATTAAGAGGCATTAGAATGTTAAACACAGTACTATTTAACAAACTCTACGGCATCTGTCTGCTGTAAACACAGCAAGCCAGCCTTGACGCACTCAACAACTCTAACGGTACTTTCTAATGAGCAAAGCACCAATCAATGAATCAAGCCAGTGCTGGGAGGACAACAAAGAGCTGGAGAGCCTACTTAAAAACCAGGGGTTTGGGGAACAGCAGATACAGGCAAAGCTTAGCATACCTCCAGGACAGAGATAACCTCTCTTCATGGTTGGTGAATAAAGGTACAGGACAGCAAGGGATGGCTGAGCTGCTATGGGAAAGCTGATCCTGAGGCAAGAAGTTCCAGATTATATTTAGACAGTGGGAGGGATCAAAGTTAAGTCATGCAAAGAAATTTTGTCTCTACCCAACCCTGAAAAATGGACTGATGCCAAGATACACCTGGGCAACTGAGAGACGATGACCCCAAAGTCCACAGGTAATCTGGGACACGCGGCTATCCCCTATATACAAAGTAGAACACACTACAGATATATTCCCAAAATGCCTGCAGAGAAAACTAGAAAATTGCCTACAGTTTTTCTGTCTACACTAATATAAACAGATTTTGAGGTTGTCTGTACTGCGTGTGGCTGCTGCAGTCACAGCAGTGAATGTAAAGTGCCCACAAGAGAGGGGATGACAGAATCCCATTTCTAGGCATCTTAACTCTACACACTCAGACAAAACAGAAAAGCACATTTCAGGGACTACCTGACTTCCCTCAAGTGCCCTGCCCTTCTCTGTGATCTTGGTGTAACCACCTACTAGGCACTTCTTAAAGCCAGAAAACAGACACTCTCCTGCTTCATGCCACACTTCTAAAAACCACTGTAACCACCTGCATGAAAAATGCCAGTCAGCAGTGCTAAAGCACGTTTTTATTCTTAAGGCAAAATGTCATCATTCCCTACCGACGACCCCCTCTCCCCTGAACTACCTGCCTTCATTGTATTCTTTGCCCATCGTGAGAGCCAAAGAAAATAGAAAGAACTGAAAATTTCAAACAGGAATCCTCAACATACCGGGTAAGACATATTTTATAAATGTTATTATGACAAAATTCAACATATTTAAATGTTTATAGCATATGGTTACTTTTACCAAGATAACAAGAGAAGTCATACAACTTTCAAAATTAGTATCAAACACAGGATATTTAAATCCAGCCACATGAACAGAGATATTAAACTTTGTTCTTTTCAAAGTTGAGCCTGACCCCAAAATAAGATGTTTTGTTTACATCCAAAAGGAGCATATTAAAAAACCAAAAGTATTGCCCTTTGCTTAAGTCCACTTAAGCTATACACAAATTGCCAGTATGACTATTCATGAGGTTCTCCATCTGATTTGGAAGTAACACTTAAAATTACTTTGATGCATTTTCACACATGAATTTAAATTATTTTCCCAATTGTAACTTTGGTTTTGTGCACAAGTATATAGGTAACACATTTCTAATGCTTAGCCTAGAATGGAATATAACAAAAAAAAAATCATGCTTTGCAAACGTGGTATAAGATTTCATGCCTTCATGATGCCACGTCAATAATCTACTACACTAAACCAACAGCAACAATGTGGTGCTCCCTTTAAACATCCAATCTGAGTTCATTGTAGCCAACACACTGATGACAATGGAATGTGCTGGTGTGCTGGTGAACTGATGTGGTAGCAATCCAAGAGACTGAACTGAGATTATTCAAATTAAAAAAATAAAAAGTACAAAAGGTGTGGATTTGCTGGGCTACTGTATAGACTATTTTTCTCTGATGAAACTGCACTCCTGCCACATACGTTTTGGTTTTTAAGGGAGTTATTAATATATAATAATTCCTTATAGTGACTTGAAAAAAGTATGAGACTATATGGCCAAGTAAAGCTTAGTAATTTAGGGACTCACTTTTATAAAAGCTGACAAAAAAATAAAAATGTTATACTTGCATTTTGAACATTACACTGTAACACAAAACATCCAACTGTTAAACACGGACCCCCTGCCTGACTGAGCCCTAGATACTGAGCGTTTTAATTAGCGTTCCGTAGAAAGGAAGCGTTCCGTAGAAAGGAACTTTCAAAGTTTTGTCAAGGCTTATAGTACATACCTCATTATTTATTCCTCATTAAAATCTTCATGAAATCTAACAGGCTGGTATTACAATAAAAGTAATTATTTTTTTCCTGAATATTCTAAAACATGCCAGTTTGGGCTAGTGTTCAGATTTTCAAGGAATGAGTACCCAAGAATATGTTTTAATACATTTAGTTAGGTAAGTTTGTTTATAGTCACAACACAAACATCTTTGACTTTCAGATAGTGAAAAAATATATAGCTTACATGAACACAGAAGGTATTTAGGGCCAAGTTAATTCTTAGGAAAAATAATGCATTATGTTGATCAATTTTTAAACCAAATTCTTAAAAGCATTAAAAAATTTGTATTTTATAATTATCAAACAATACACTCATGTGGTATAAGATAAAAGAAAACACAAAAATGAAAAATCTCCAAGCATTTCAAGAGTTAAGAAATAAACATTTTTCAAATTAATAAATTATCTTTGTTGTCTGGAAAATATCCTTCACTTTTCATTTCAAATTCACTTTAAATGCCTGACATATAATTTAGAAGAATCTAGCTAAATTATTTAATTATATTTATAAGGTGACACTTCTCTGGGCAGACATTTCACAACAGTTTTCAATTAACACTGAAAAAAATCAACTGGTAATTGTAATCACAATGAATGACTGATTAATGAATTAATAATTTACTCGGTAATTTAGATGGCATAAGGTCTAATAAAGGGAACAACGTAACTGCTCAATGTGTAATC
This sequence comes from Micronycteris hirsuta, assembly GCA_004026765.1. NCBI lineage: Eukaryota > Metazoa > Chordata > Mammalia > Chiroptera > Phyllostomidae > Micronycteris > Micronycteris hirsuta. The sequence continues at coordinate 77,610 of PVJI01005867.1, read as the reverse complement.
GTTCCACTGGTAATACTAAGCCAAGAATCTGATAGATATAGCACTCACTGAATTACACACTTCCATGTATGCAATTTGATCAACAACAAGAAAAAAACAGGTACACAATGTCAAACATTTTTTCTTTTTTTAAAAGAGCAGCTCAATGATTCTGGGGGTTGGTCAGTACAAGATGCAGCACATGGGGGAAAAGTACAGATTGGCACTTAAACCAATGCCAGGACTCATCTCATGGTTATAATTAAGAATATTATTAATTTTTGTTACTCACTTTTCCTTAGAACATAAATCAAAACTATTAACTTGAAGTTGAGGTATATATACAATACAGACACAAGATTATGCAAAAATACTTTTCATAAGTAACATTACATTTTAAAATATTGGAAACTGAGTATCTGTGCTGATTTGTACTTTGACTTAATGGAACAAGAAGAGAACAACATTCAACTAAGAAAGGTTATACTGATAATAAAGCTCGCAAAGTTAAAAATGTCTTCCTCTCCCTTCCTACTTACCACAGGCTACACATGTCCTGAGAGGATTCATTATGAGAAAAATGTCAATCACAGCTTTAAGACTTTGCTTTGGAAGAAACTAATGAGAAAGCAATTGGAAGGTGAGACTTCATCTTCATTTTCAAATAAGTGGTCTTAATTTTTCTTCTTATAGAAAAAGTTTAAGTCAGTTTGCTATAAATATATCTGAACCATTCATCTTTGCAGCTTTCAGGTAAAGTCCAGCACTTCGTTTGTACAAAGTCTATGAGAAGAGGTCAGTAGAGATCATCTAATCTTTAGTCGGGACATCATCCACTCAAGTCCTTGGCATAATCTATAGAAAAGATAAAATAATTTGATTAAATTCTCATCTAAATAGCTATAAACAGCCAACTAAAACAAGCTATCATTTTTCACTACCTCAACAGCACAGAGTGAGAACTCAGCGGCACACAACACCGGCGGTGCTGCAGTGAAGCCGCTCACACACAGGGCACCTGTGCTTTCCCGTCTCTCTGTCCCAGCGCCGGGGACACTGCCTGGCACGTAACCGCTCAGTGATGATGTAAATGCCATGGAGAGTAATTTAGCAATACATATCCAGAGCTTTTAAAATATCAATATTCTCTCTACTCCTCTTTCTACTTCTAGAAATATATCCTAAAAATACATAAGGCATAAAGACAGATGTATGTATAAGACTGTTCATCAAAGCATTTTTATTAGGAAAAAGAATTTAAATGTCTAGAAATAGAGAAAAATTGAACAAATTATGGAATATCTATATGGTAAAATATCAGAAACTTCCTTTCCAAGACTATTTTACAATATGATAAAATGCTCATGATCTAAATAAAAAAAAATGGCAGGATACTATATATATAGAAGAGCTGTTAAAACAAAGTATATACATAATATGTCTGCTACATCTGTATATTAAAAATTTTTACAGTAAAATCTCATATTGCTAACATCAGTTATTGCTGAACAATGGGTAATGGAGCATAATCCAAAATACATAAAGAGACGTTCATTGTGGTAAAGGAAAATAAACGTTTAGCAAGAGGGAAATGGTTGTACGTATACTATGATGCAACAAAGTAAACTGTTATGAAGCATTAAATATTATCTACAAGGCACTTTTACAGATAGAAGGAACTATGAAAACTCAGATTTTTGTGTAAGTATGAGCCTAACAATACGAAATACAGAATTATAAAAAAAGGCAGGTAAATAACTGATTGTTTTTGGCATTGGCCCATTCTGTGCTAAGCACTTAATATCCATTATCTTCACATTTCTTCACAATACTGAGATCAGAACCCTTCCCATACTAGAGGAAACAGTGCTTCCTGGGCTCACAGGGAGGCTAACAAATGAGAGAGAGAGTCAAAGTGCCGACCAGCACCGAAACCAAGAATCTAGACCAAGGTGGCCAGACTGCAGGAGGCGACATCTCCTCCCAAACCAAACACTTGCGCTTGCTGAGCGCTGCAAGTCGAAGCTCACATACACGAGAAATTGAAAAGATACCAACACCTATTGGTATCTCTTTCAAAAATGAAACTGCCAGAGTTCACATCCATTCTAACTAATGATATATTTTCTACACAATTTCTCAAAGTATATAAGTTAAATATTGTATCAATCCTAGAGGATTTGTTTTTGTTGTCAAATTTAATATTACAGTAAGTGCTTTTGCCCAAAGTCTTTGCATAAAGATAATGTATATAAACATATATATAAAGATACATATATATATATATATCTTGACATGTATTCAAACTATTTGAAAAAGAAACATGTAACATTTTTACTTGAATATGTGGAAAATTGGTATTATCTATTTTTTTCTTTAAATGAACAGATTTGGATTTTTGTGGTCCTAATTAAGCTCTCCAAATGTCTGTAATTAGGCAATAGTGTCTTCTATTTCACTAAGATTCAACTTCATCTCCAATTTATTTTTTCCTTTGTTTTTAAAAGGTACATACATAACAGATTCTAAACAGAGGTCTTAATTTGGGGGTGAGGTTCTTCTGGTGTTAGGAAAGGGCAGAAGCTTGGGACATAAACAGAGAAGTTAGTTGAAATGGGAGAAATTCTCTTCCTTTCAAAGCCATGGTGAAAGGTGAATCAATCAGTTATCCAAACTGTATCCGTGCCCCATGCTTCTGCCCTTTCCTAACACCCGAGGAACCGCAAATCCAAATTTAAGAATTCTAGACTCCTTCATCTCAAATGTAATTCTTTTTTCTCTGCTTTTAAATACATATAGATATGCCACATTTGGATAATAAAATTCAGTGAAAACATTATTTAGCTTGCCCAGCCTTTCATCTTCTTGCCCTATTTCTAACCTCTTTTCCACCTCTGCTAAACAGCACTCTCTCCATCTTTCTGGTCAGTGACCTTCCACGTATCGAGGCTGACAACCACTTCCTTCCTGAAACCCTTCCATCTCTGGGCATTAGACTCGGGCAAAGTTCTACTTTAGGCACCTGCCTTTCTTTCCAGAACCAAGGATCCTCATGCCACACCCTCCAAGTCTAACTTCTTTTTTTTTAAAGACAACTCCCTCCTGACAACACCAGTGGCAAAGTGAGTACATCCAAAATAGCCTCATACATGAATCCTCTTCTGTTTCAACGTCTTTATGCATAAAATGTGAATTAAGTGCAATCGGTCTACATGATTCTTAGGAATACATGACACGCTGTAAGGAAAACACTCAGGACGCAGGAGAAGCTCGGCAACTGTTAGTTCTTCTCTCACAGTGAGAGTCCTGCCCCCCTGAAGAACTGTTTCGGACTTCTGTGGACCCGCATGGCGTTCCAGCTTCTCTGAACTCCTACAGAGACTAGCGTCCCTCTGCTCACGCACTAGCTCAGTGTGTTTGTGTTACGACGTGTGTTTTATTCTTCAAAGAACCCAATTAAAAACTCTCTCATTGGCCTGGCTGGTGTAGTTCAGTGGATTGAGTGCGGGCTGGGAACCAGAGGGTCCCGGTTCGATTCCCAGTTGGGGCACATGCCTGGGTTGCGGGCCAGGTCCCCAGTAAGGGCCATGTGAGAGGCAACCACACATTGCTGTTTCTCTCCCTCTCTTTCTCCTCCCCCTCTCTCTAAAAGTAAATAAATAAAATCTTAAAAAACAAACAAACAAAAAAAAACAAAAAAAACTTTCTCATTGTAGACAGGGACTGGGTCTTATATGTTTCCCTTATAACATTCTTTACATGGCAACCTTAACATTTGATTTTAAGAAGAAATTCGTATTTCTAAGCTAAAGACACATTATCCATGAGGAAGACGTCTTACCCCTCGCCAGTAAGAGCACAGCATGCCTGGATATGCCACTGGTGATCTTTAATAGAAGTTAGCTTCAGAAACTGGGAGATTTCTGCTACGGTCATGCATTCTTTAACATCTTGTTTATTAGCAAAAATGAGCAATCCAGCTTTCCTTAGATCCTATAAAAGTAAATAAAACTGTAAGGTCCAGTGCATTTTTCCAGAGATTTTCCAACTTTATGAATAGAATGTTTTGATAATCTTTTAACTTAGAATTTCTCAACTACTTGATAAAAGCATCTCATAGCTCTTGTACTGATGAAAGGCAAACTTCACTCTAAACACATTTTCAATAAATCAATCTATACTTTTACGGATGCACTATTTCTTATAGTCCTATATTCATTTATGGTCCTAAGTACAATATGTAGCAAACAGTCATGTCTTCAAATATGTAACTATTGGTTCCCCCCAACCCTACACTAGGTGTCTATGACTCCCAAGAACTACTCTTCAGTGTGGCACTCAAAAGCTTTTCAAAATTCCGCTGTAACCTGTACTTGAGCTACAGTTATCAATACCTAAAGGTAGTACACCTTCTCGGTGCATGGGAAAGAAACTCACTCGCTACATACAAGGTGAGCCTTAGAGCCTTAGGGCTGCACTCCCCGTTGAGTGGTGCTATCCTAAACCAATCCTATTCCTCTTCTCAGTCCCAGCTCTGCTATCTTTGACCGTGAAGATTTCTTAGATTCGAATATTTGATAAGGCCACCTTGGACTGACATTAAACTTATCAAATTTCCCACTTAGAGAGTAACTTCTACCACTTCTATTCTTTGACTCCAAGGCAAGTTCTTTAACCTCTCTGAATGTGTTCCTCATTACCAACATTTATTGAGTATCCAACCTGAGCAAGCTACCTATCACAGTAACCTTTTTCTAAATAAAAATCTCTTTAATCCTCAGAAGATTGCTATAAGGTAGGCTTTACTATCTCCATTTTACAGATGAGGAAACTAGGCCTCAGATGTAAGTAAATCATACAAGGTCATATAATAGGACTTGGTTTGAGCTAAGAGCTTCCCATTATAACTGCTACCCCTCATCTGCAAAACACTGAGACCAACACCTACCTCTTAGGGATGTTCTTTAAATAAATGAATGATGTATTACCTTTAAAGCACTCAGTTTAGTACCTGGCTTTTGAAGAATGCTCAACAAATATTAGTTCACTTACTGCTCTGAAAATAAGAATTACTTGTGCATAGCCCAAAGTGACTGGTATATTTTATTCAGAACACAGACCAAGGTTCTTCGTCTCCTTTGACTCTATTCTACCCTCCCCACTCCCAACCATTTTCACAGTCAGGAACTCCCCCAATAATCTACTGCAAGTTACAGATCTTTTCCTCATAAAAATGCACGTAGGTATATACACAAAGACACCCTAAAAGTCCATTCACAGATCACGGGCTAAGAATCCATGATGGTACACTCAGTGGACTAAACTTGCATGAAATTCTTCACATTCATATACTAAGAGATGCTGTGGTTTTGGTGCTGTGCTTTCAAGTTTTCTCAGCTGTGCTGAAGTCCACCTTTCTCCTTAGGGATTCCAGTGGAGTATTTTGGTTTCACTCATGTGTATGTGTTTGAAGTAGAAAAGTCTTAAGTACAAACTGACATTGCTCCATTTTACTTTATTCTTGTTAACATAGCGTTTCATTGATTTCATTGGTCCTTTCTGATGTGAATAAACAATAAATGTAGTAAAAAGACTTAGGCAAAATGTTTCCTATGACAATGGAGACTGACTTTTAGTTACAGTGCCCTCTGCCGGATGGCGGCTGTGGTACTACAGTTCATGACAGTGACCTGAATAGCATGGTCAGAAAAAATCCTCTAGAATAGTCAATTTTCAGCTTCATGCAGCGAGAGGCACACTGGTGTACTGCAAGAAGCTTTAAAATGCAATACCTATCTAGTCAGGAGCACTGACCTCTTTCCCTTAGATTGCCACATAAAATAGTGACAATAGACAACACAATAATAGCCGTCCGGTGTGAATGAATCAAAATTATACCTATATATTTTTTTGTCAGATTGGCATAAAATATATTTTTTGGTGTGCTACAGAATTTTAGTAATTATTTTATGTGTGCCATGAGACGAAAAAGGTTGAAAATCGCTGCTCTAGTATGTTAACTTTTAAGATTTCACACTCAATTTGTTTCACCTATAGTTCAGTTTACCTGCTTATATAAAAGGCAAAACTCTGAATGGATGGCCTGTACCGTGTGTGTGTGTGTGTTCACCATCAAGGATACAGGCATTTTTTTCTCTTATCCTAAACGGAAACGGAACAGCATCAATAGTTGATACGTGGTGGGATCACTGACTAGATGGATTTTCCATGGATTTAATTCCTATCTTCCTATCTTCCAGGTTTCAGTATCTCTTGCGAGTGTCTGCTGAAATCTCTTATATAGGTCAGGACTGCGAATGCTGGCACTTTTAAAGAACAACGTCTGACAACAGAAATACTTGGCACAAGTTGGGAAACATTAAATTTATTCTATTATATTTATACATAATCTATACTTCTCACTTTTAGTGACTGAACTATTTAAAGAAGCCTCTGGACTACAATTTGAAAAGCGTAAGAAACAGTTTTTTATTGAAAGGTCTCCAACCCTCGCCACCCCCATATTGAATATAATCTTTCTAGATCTCATAGGCTCAAACTTTTTAATTGATGTTTTTGATTAAAAAAAAAAACCCAACAGATATTTTACGTATTTTTCACTACTTGGGAAGAGAGGAAAGAAAATAGTCCTTTACTTTTTATTAAATAACCTCAGAACCAATTTTGCACGATAATAGTAAGAAAAGAGTTATACTAGATTAAGGCTGTTCACCAGCGCCACAAGAAGCCCAAGTGCAGGGTGAGCAGCGGCGGTCCTCTGTACAGCAGCCGTTTTAAACACTCAAAAAACTTCTGCTACACATTGCAGGCTTCTGGTCTTAAGAGTCTAAAAATATATTTTAGTTTAGTCAAGAAGATGAATTATAGCACATGCAAGATATATTTACTTAGCATCTTCTATATGCCATATGTAGTTGTCGATTGGTTCCTCAAAGCTATATTTGTGAAGATAATTCCTAGAAGTTGAGTCATTCAGAATACAATTTCATCTGTCCTTTGTGTTTGGAATTATTTTAAAATTCATGAGCTTCAAAGTTTTGCACTTCATTTAAGATGAAGCTTTCAGTAATATTTAAAAACATTTTATGGGTTTGTATTTAAGAGTACTTTTAGAGAACCATGAGTGATGACGATAAGATTCTCTTGGTTGTTGTGGTATGCACAAAACATCTGACTAACCCCATGTCGAAATTTGTTTTTCATTAATACATTCTTGTTCTGTGATCCATTTGTTCCCCTCCAGAACGCTATTTGGCTCTTCTTCATCCTTTTTTGTGACTTCCTCTAGTTCCCAACTTCACTTGTAATTCCTTTCTCCTCTGGTAATCTCCTCGGTCAGTTTCCTTTCACCTTCCAACTAGGCCCTATTTGCAGCACCCCTCCCCGCAACCCCCATCAAAGAGCCTGAAAGATGAGAACGCTTCCATTCAAATCCTGGCTTTTATAAAGCTGGTCAAGTCACATAAACCTCTGGGCCTCAGTGTACTCATCCACAACAGATGCATTTTATTGACCTGCCCAAGTTAACGCCCCGGGCAAGTAAAAGTCAGTGACTCTGTTTGAGCCCTCACTACTTTATATACTGATCTGCTGCACACTGGCCAATTAGAGGAGGAATTAAACTGGGAGGCTACCCGTTAACAGAGTTAAAAACAAAGCCCAGACAAGTATGTGCGTTTTAGTTTTCTTTTTCCAAAGTCTCCACAGAACAACATGAAACAACCCTTTGGTATAAAGTGAAAAACTGTTGCATTTTTGTAAAGTACAAAGGGAAAATGAAAAAAATCCTTAGCTTTGTGCCTTTTTCATAGCTTGTTTGTTTCCCAAACTGTAATTGCAACCTGTTAAATGCATGCATAATGGCAAGATGTATTTTTTAACCACCCCCCTCAAAGGGGTTTAAAAACCAGGCCCGAACAGGGGAAAGTGCAAGCTGGTGGGCATGATCACCACAGAAAAAAACAGGAACTTCAATTTACATAACCACATCACTAGCTTTCCTTAAGTTCTGAACAGGTGCCTGAAACATACCAAAATTCTTAATGCAAATCTCAAAAGTAAATCATCAAGTCAATATCAAAATATAAAACTTTCTTATAAAGATATCCCAGTTTTCTTAAAATTCTATTAAAATAAAAATTATATACTATATATTTAAATATTCATTTTTCTATACCACCTATAATTGAGTTTATTCCATCTGCAATAAAAAGCATTAAAAATATAATCAATTGCCACTGTAGTAAATATTATATAATTTGACAGTTACTGATATCATTATGGACTATATTATTTAGTTTATGAAAGCTTTAAGTTATGCTACCAGTAATCTTTCTCAAGGACTAAGAAGCCATGGACAGTCGGACAGGCTTGTTCGTCAGACGACAGTGTCAGAGACGCGGGAGAGCAACGCTACGTAAATGTTGGCCTAAGAACTGAGGTACAATCAAGACTTGCCATGTGTCTTGAGACTTTAAAATCTCATTTCCAATGATAACCCTGTGTATAGTTAATCTATTCAAAATGCTTTTAAAAAGCCTATTTAGGTATTTCTGCTCAGGAAAACCTCTACAAATTCATCTGAGATACAAGAACTAACATTTGACAAATGACTACACAATCTTTCTGCTGCTTCTAGATACAATTCCAATTTTAAAAGTGTCAAATTATAAAGTAGGCATGTCCAGCAGATAAACATTTTTAAAAAATTTTGAAATAGTATTGTCATGAGAAAGTAGAAAGAAGAAATGTGATAGAAACACCCCACAAATACATGTTTTGCAGGAATCCTACTTACCTCATGCGCTAACATTTTATAGAGTTCTTCTCTAGTTACAGAAATCCTTTCTCTGTCTGTGCTGTCCACAACAACTATTACAAACTAAAATAATTACAAAATAAATCATTAGTGATTATATAATTTGATATTTATAAAATCTATAAAGAACTATCAATAAATTAGAACCTTATGGCACGGTATTATTAGAAAACCAGAGATACCTACTATATAAATCGTGATGCCTGCAGGTCTGATCAATTTCTAATTCAAATATATTTTCTAAATTTTCAGAGAAAAACAGGAGAAAAGAGAATACATGCTAACATCCTATTAGAACATTCTGCTAATATTTTAACCAATATATAACAAGATTATATCCATATCAGTCTAATAAATGAGTTGCTGTTGTCTGTGAGACTTTAAAATCTCTTTTCCAATGAAGATCCTCTACATTTATACTGTCAGTAAGGAAAATCACACTGTGGTCCTACATTTTAAGTTACTTCTAGATAAATATTACTTATTAATATCAGTTTGAAAATCTAAAAGGGTATGGGTATAGGAATACAGTAACATGACAGTTAATTTTTAAAAATCAACAAATTATAAGAATAAATCTTATCTAAAGCCACCTTCTCTTCTTTATATAAATGATACCTCTACTGGCAAGCACAGCTCTTTCTTGAATTGGTGATAAGACTAGTATCCTGGCATCAGAAAATGCAATGAAAGACTTTTAAAGGGGCTGTCCAGGACTGAGCTACACTGCACCGCTTCCTCAACTTCATGCCCACCAAAACGGAAACAAGAGCAGGTACACTTTATGACAGTATGTGTGATAACCAAGTTAATTCAGACTGCATATTTTTAACATGCACTATGTATTTTTTAGAACTAGTTTTTTGCTTCCAAATAAATCACTGTAATTTTCAGAGTCTTTTCTATTCTTCAGATTTCATGAACCATAAAGTAGATGGGTAAGAGAACAACTATTTTACCTCTTCTCTCACTTGATATCTTACTTATATGTGGCTTTATTACTGCAAGACTCATTCTATTCCAAGGTTGCCATGAATTTGATACCTGCAGCATTAAATTTAGGAATGGTAACTGTACCTATCTTTCTCCCAAAAACATGATCAAATGTGTTGTGGAGTTTTAGGGGATCAGGTCATCAGTTGTCACTAATTGTGTCTTACAATTATTCATCTGACAATATTCTGACAATATTCATCTTTGTACACGTTTGGAGTTTTATTAACATAATCAGCAGTATAAAACAATTGTCACAGCCTTTCAATTTACAAGGTCTATACAATGAAGGTCTGAAATGTTCTTGGTCTGAAATTTCCTCTTGGGAAATAGCATTTATAAATAAAAATATGGTTTTGTCTAAACTGCTTTATAACCAAAAGAAAAAAATTCTTTAATGTGCAATTATGTTGCATAAAAGAAAATACATAGTAAAATTATGGTCAGGATTGAAACATCCTCTACACAAAAATAAATGGTAAAAAAGAAATGAAATTACAAACTGTGAGATAGACTTCATTATATAAACAACTACTTAAAAGAATTTCTGGGATCAATACACGCTCAGACTAATCAATCACCAATTCTCCCTACAAAGGTTCAATGAGAATGGATATACAGAACAATGACGCTAAAACAGGGAATCAAAGACACCACTATGTTTAAACTCGACTTATATTAACACACTGATATTTGAAAAAGATTAACTATAAGAGTTCATACCTAGAAGGTGTTTCTAAAGCATTCTTCTCATAGAAGTTCTAGTATATTAAGAAACATTACCTCTGTGTTAGTATAGTAAGTGTTCCAGGAAGAACGAAGAGACTCTTGGCCACCAATATCCCACATCAGGAATCGTGTATTATTAATCACTATCTCTTCTACGTTGCTTCCTATTGTCGGGGATGTATGTACAACTTCATTCATAGAACTGAAAAAAAGGTTTGAATATATTACAATTAGCAAGGAAGTTGACTGAATATTTTTCAATCAAGGGATAAATCAGCCCAACCTCCTTTTATTGGGTTATCCAAAAAGTCCATTACATTTTTCCCGTAAAATAAAAGACACATTTTTCATTTTCACCAATAACTTTATGATCTGAATCTTTTGAGAATGTTGGCTCTCTCCCGCTTTCGGCTTCTAGTGGGTAGAGGCCGGGGGGGCTACTAAACATCTTCATATGCGTAAGACAGCCCCGCAGCAAAGAATTATTTGGTTAAAATGTCAATAGTACCTAGAAACTTTGCAAATCACTTTTGACACATTCGATTGGTCAGAGCACCTTCTCCATACACTGCACAAAACTTTTTTTTTTCTTTTCAGTTGCATTTTTACCTTTCTTGAAATAATAAAGCATAGTACACTGAAAATGTGGTGTATTTTCTTCCATCTTCAATATTAAAATGGCTGCACAAAATTTACCAATTTTGATTAAGTTTTTCTGTAAATGCATACTGATAATGAGAGCTGTCACAATACAATCTAAAAAAATTGTTTCGAATGAAGTTAAAGACAGCTAAACACTACTACAGCCATCGTACGGAAAAAACTAAATAAACTTCTGGGCCAACTCAATGTATGTTATACCCCAGCCCCTTTTCCAGGAGCTCGTAAGAGTGAGCTAAGGGTGTAAACTGAGGTGGAACTAGGTAGTGGGCTACCTGCAATACTCTAGATTCATTCCAGAAAACTGCATAAACACATATTTTTCTATTTTCTACAAGCAAAACAATTGAACAACATTCTCAATGTCATGTAAACGTCAACTCTCTAGAAACAGTTGCTTAAATTAGGTTCCTCGTTTATAGCCAATCTGCCTTTTTACAAAGTAACTTAGATTCCATATTTTTTTTTATTGCTTTCATTAATCTAGTATCGCCCAGGCAGAAAAAGTAACTATAAACAATAAAATAAAAAATTTTAAAACAGCTAATACTTACAACTGGTAAAGGATGGTGGTTTTCCCTGCATTATCCAGCCCGACAATGATGACTTTGTGCTCTGAAATAAAGAAAACATCGGGAAGTTATTAAATAAAACAAGATTTTAAAATATGCCATTTCATCCATTCTTTCCAGCAATGGTGTAACTCAGTGCATGGCACTTTAACCTTCTTGGAACGCAAAAGAACACCCTGGCAAGACTACAGAAGTGTGTCATTAGTGTCACCTTCCCGACGTGCTTCTGCGGAGCAGCCTGAAGTCTCTTTGAAGGGCGTTCCAACGCGGAATCCAGAGATCTTTGGTCCCTTGATCTCTCAACACCGACAAGCCACATCTACTACCAACTTTATCCACTCCCTCTCAAGACTCGTCTCTATTTGAGTTTTCATGTGTTTTTAGAATAAAGCACCAATGGCTGTTTTTAACAGCTTCCTAATTTTAAGATACAACATGTAGGTCACAGTAAAAACTATTGAATTGAGACATAATTGTGGAATGGGCTCAAAGATAAAGGTACCAACTCAATGGTGAAAAGCCCGTTTATTCCCCCCAAATAGGGTTAGATTACTCACATTTTTTAACATAGGCATACCTCAAAATATTGCATGTTCAGTTCCAGACCATGGCAATAAAGTGAATATTACAATAAAGTGTCACACAAATTTTTGGTTTCCCAGTGTATATAAAAGTGTGTTTACGCTATACTGTAGTCTATTAAGTATAAAACAGCATTATGTCTTAAAAAAACAACGGACAGTAAAAAATACTTTATTGCAAAAAAATACTAACCATCATCTGAGCCTTCAGAGAATAGTAATCTTTTTGCTTGCCCGGATGTTGGTGGCTGCTGATGGATCAGGGTGGTGGTTGCTGATGGTTGGGGTGGCTACAGCAATTTCTTAAAATAAGACAACGATGAAGTTTGCTGTGTCATTGACTCTTCCTTTCATGAACAATTTCTTTGCGGTATATGTTGCTGTTAGCATTTTATCCACAGAACTTCTTTCAAAATTAGAGTCAACTCCCTCACAACCTGTCTCAACTTTATCAACTACATTCATATAATACTCTAAATCCCTTGTTATTATTTCAATATTCTTCACAGCATCTTTACCAGTAGATTCCATCTCAAGAAACCACGTTCTTTGCTCATCCGTAAGAAGCAACTCTTCATCCACGAAAAGTTTTATCATGAGACTGCAGCAATTCAGTCACACCTTTAGGCTCCACTTCTAATTCTAGTTCTTCCTATTTCCACCACATCTGCAGTTACTTCCTCCACTGAAGTCTTGAACTCCTCAAAGTCATCCATGAAGGTGGGAATCAACTTCTTCCAAACTCCTGTAAATGTTGGTATTTTGGCCTCTTTCCATTAACCACACATATTCTTAATGGCATCTAGAATGGTGAATCCTTTCCCAAAGTTTTCAACTCACTTTGCCCAAATGCGCCACAGAAATCACAGTCTATGGCAACAATTACCTTACAAAATGTATTTTCTATATGAGACTTGAAACTTGAAATTAGTCCTTGATCCGTGGGCCACAGAACATTTGTTAGCGGGCATGAAAACACTAATCTCATCACACATCACCACAGCTCTTGGGTGACCAGCTGCATTGTCAGTGAGCAGTGATATTTTGAAAGGAATCTTTTTTTCTAAGCAGTAAGTCTCAACAGTGGGCTTAAAATATTCACGTTGTTTATAGGGAAGAGGCAGAGTAGATTTAGCAAAGTTCTTAGGGTTCTAGAATCTTTGAATGGTAAATGAACACTGCCTTCAGCTGAAAGCTGCCAGCTGCACTAGCCCCCAAGTCACCCTGTCCTTTGAAACTTTAAAGCCAGGCATTGACTGCTCCTCTCTAGCTACTGAAAAGCTAGATGGCATCCTTTTTATTGTGAGGCTGTTTCACCAACACTGAAAATCTGTCGTTTAGTGCAGCCTTCTTCATTAGTTGACTCACCTAGATCTTCTGGATAACTTGCTACAGCTTCGACATCAGTACTTGCTGCTTCACCTTGAACTATTACGTTACGGAACCAGCTTCTTTCCTTAAACCTCATGAACTAACCTCTGCTAGCTTCAAACTTTTCTTCTATAGCTTCCCCACCTCTTGGCCTTCATATAGAATTCAAGGGAGTTAGGGCTTTGCTTTGGCTTCAGGGAATGTTGTGGGTGATTTGAACTATCCAGACCACTAAAACTTTCTCCCTATCAGCAAAAAGGCTGTTTCACTTTCTTTTCTTTTAAATTTTATTTATTTTTAGAGAGAGGAAGGGAGAAAGAGAGGGAGAGAAACATTAATTGTGGTTGCCTCTCAAGTCCTCCAACTGGGGACCTGGCCCGCAACCCAGACATGTGCCCTGACTGGGAACTGTACAGGCAAACCTTCGGTTCCCAGGCTGGCGCTCAATCCACTGAGCCACACCAGCCAGGACCAGTTTCACTTTCTTATTTGTGTTCACTGGAGTGGCACTTTTAATTTCTTTTAAGAACTCTCCATTTGTATTCACAATTTGGCTAACTGGTACAGGAGGCCTAGCTTTTGGCCTATCTTGGCTTTCGACATGCCCTCCTCAAGAGGTTTAATCATTTCTAGCTTTTAATTTAAACTGAGAGACGTGCAACTCTTCCTTTCACTTGAACATTAGAGGCCACTGTAGGGTTACTAACTGGCCTAATTTCAATATTATTGTCTCAGGGACTAGGGAGGTCGGAGGAGAGAGAACAGAGAGGAGGGAATGGCCAATAGGTGAAACAGTCAGAACATATACAACATTTACTGAGTTTGTTGTCTTATATGAATGGGCACGGCTTGTCGTGCCCCCAAATAATTACAATAGTAACATCGAAAGTCACTGATCAGAGATCACCATAACAAATACAATAAAAAATGTTGAAATATTGTGAGAATCACCAAAATGTAACACAGAGACAAAAAGTGAGAAAATGCTGTTGGAAGCTCAGCAATAGCTCAACATAAGGTTGTTGCCACAAGCCTTAAATCTGTAAAAAACAGTTATCTGTGAAGTGCAATAAAACAAGGTATGCCTAAATCAGCTTAAAAAAACAAGCAAACATCTCACCAGAGAGCATTTTTTCATTGCTTTCAGAGAGAGAGGAAGAAAGGGAAAGGGACGGAGAGAGAAAGAGAGACACACATCAATTGGTTGCCTTCTCCTACATGCCCCAACTGGGGATTGAACCTACAACCAGGCATGTGCCCTCACTGGGAATCAAACCTGTGACTCTTTGGTCCATGGGACAATGCTCCAACCACCTGAGCCATTCGAGCCAAGGCTAAATCAACTTTTTTTTTTAACTTTCCTTAGGCTTTTCACCATCCTAGCCTATTCTAATTACCAAGATGGAACAGCATTTTATGCAAAACATAAATCTGTAGCCCAAAAGTAGTATAATGCACTTTAAAACAAATACTCTACAGAACCTAAAATACAATATGTATATTAAGAGATGTTATTATGGGCAAATGCAATACATTCTTTGGCTATTCCAATTCTTTGATGCACGTGACTTATTACAAGTTTACTGCTTGGTATGGTTTTTCTTTCAGAATATCTCTGCCACAGCATTCTTACAGCTACTCATATAAGCCAAACAACTCTGTATCATTACAATCCTTGGATGGAGTTTAGAGCCGTCATTTTGGCTTTGGTTTCCTCATCAGTACTTTCCTGTTTGGTCATGAAAATGCTTCTAGTTTCACTTATTTCCTTTTATTTCCTGGCAGCCTACCAGTTCCATTTGTTGCTAGTTTCTAAGAGTCAGTATGCATCCTTCCAACTACCAGTCAGTACATTTAGCAAAACAAACGAAAATCCTGTCATCCTGGAGGCACAAGTACTAAGGCAGGTAAGCTGAGAGTCAGCCTGATTCTTCATTCTCACCTCTTATCCAAACTATGACTAAGCCCTACTGATTCTCACGTACAGCAAAAAACCCACTTTTGTCACATCCGCTATAGTTTTCTCAGGCCACTGCAGAGTCTGGAATAAAGCTTGTGCTTCACGCAGTGTGAATGAACAAACAAATCTAGAAAACATAAAGACCGGAGGAGAGATAACCGATGAAGTCACTATGTACAGGGTCCCGCACAAGTAACGCCACTGACCGTGGCTGGTGGGGCGTGCGAACACCTCGCACCAGATGGACAGCGATTTGAACATTTCAGCTAAAACGTCACATGGTGTGCTCGAGTGTGATATTGTTATGTTACAGAATTACATGCTTATGATTTGGTAATAAAAGATTTTTATGTAATAAAAAAGGGGCATTATTTGTGCCAGACCATGTATTAAATATTCCATTTTCAAATCTAAAAGTATCATCAATAAAAAACAAAGTCTGAAGATAAACTTGCTGTTTATAGGAAAGGTAGTGAAGATTCAGGGAAAAAACCCAACACATCTTTTGTACTTAGAAGTTGCTGAATGAAAAGCAATTATACATGGCAAAATCAGAAAAGAGAAACCACACAATTTGAATTTGCAAAGTTTAATTTAAAGAAAATAACTATTACAGGGGTTGCAGTATTGAAGGATTGGCTAGTAAGAGCTAACTCTGAAGATTACAGGAATGACAATTCCATGGAGCGTTAACTACCCCTGGGGCTGACACAGAGCTTCCTCCAGGTCCCCAGGACTGAGATGCAGACTTGCGGGAGGGCCGGGCTATGGCTCACCGAATGTGGGAGAGCAGCTGTGCAGACTTGCCAGTGGATCACGCTGAAAATCCTCCCCCTCTGGGGCGCTAGGGAAAGCTGTGCATTGGGAGGTATTTTGCTGGAGGGTCTCCATCCCCAAATCAACTGAGGTGGGTCCTATGGAAGCTGCTGGCTGCTGCTGACCACCATGCAGTGCAAGAACCAGCCTCTGAAGAAGGGGTTCACAGGGCAAGGGCAGGGCAGGGCAGGTCCTGCTGAGGGCACACTTACACCAGGAAGAAAAACCCTTTCCTCCTGCAGTGTCCCTCCAGTGCTGTCTGACAAAGCTCAAGGTTCTGTCAGCTGGCAAAAGAGAAGTATCTGAAGGACCCAGCTCCATACCCAGAGCATGCACGAGAGGAAATACGGAGCTAAAATGTCTAATAACTAGCACAGTCCACCCCTTTGGCCACTCAGTTTCTATACGTACTGTTCTACATGTTTTAACTCCCATATAATAAAAAGAAATTAAAAAAAAAAAGCAGAGGTGGCTTTCCAGCACCAGGCTCCAGAAGCACAAGCAGTTTCTCCAGAACTCATTTACTACTTATCTCTCTTCTAAGAATCAATCAGAACATGATAGAAGGTTATCAACGGGAAAAATTTCACTTCTCTCACAGTTCACATTAGTGTTAGAAAAGTTCTTCCTTTTCTCCAACATGAACCCTTCTTATACAAAGAAAGTCTGTTGGGCTTTGTTTTGTTCTGGAGAGCAGTAACTCAGGCACTAGATGTAAAATCCCAAATCCATCACTTTTAACTGTAGTGCCTTAAGCAAACAAGTCACCTAATGTTTCTTGGCCCTTATAGAACAGTGAGAGTACCTACTTCAGCAGGGTTGTTGTGCAGAGTAGATCAGTTAAGACTAAATCAACTAATTGTGTTCGGCATTTACAACCTAATCTTGCATAAATCAGTAAATGTTAACTGCTATTATTTTATCTATAGAGATGGAGCTAGCTTATTTTCCGTCTCCCCAAAGAAGAATGAATGCTCCACAAAGGCAGGTTTTTCCTGTTTTGTTCCCTGCTTTATGCCCACCACCTCCTGACACAAAGGAGGTGCTCAAAAATACCCATTTAATAAACAAACCAACCACTGATCACACGCACTTCTATTCTAAAATATAGTCCTAAGCCCTGGCTGGTGTAGCTCAGTGGATTGAGCACGGGATGGGAACCAAAAGGTCCTGGTTCGATTCCCAGTCAGGGCACATGCCTGGGTTGCAGGCCAGGTCCCCAGTGAGGGCCATGTGAGAGGCAACCATACATTGCTGTTTCTCTCCCTGTCTCCCACCCTTCCCCTCTCTCTAAAAATAAATAAATAAATAAATAAAATATAGTCCTAAACACTTATAGTTTAGTAACTCTAAAATGGTTACCGGGGTCAGGTGGGGAAGAAAGAAATGATACCAATCTCTTCTTGGAGAAGAAAGTATCAGCAACATACTTCTTCAGCGTTTTGACTTGCCTGGGTCTGGCATTTACCAGTTGCATGGCTCAGGAAAATCACTCCACTGGAATCTCAGTTTCCTCTTTTTAGTGGAAAAGAGTAACTCCTTCAAAGGCCTGTTGAAGCTTTTCTATTTAAAGTGATGCATACAACAGCTTCTAGAACAAAGCTTGTACTCTGTCTTATTTAAATACGTATTATCTACATGCAAACTCTGGTTTTTCAGGTGCAGGCAGTAGGCAATTAGATTTCACTGTGCATTCAACCTATCTCAGTTTAAAATGAGAAAGCTGTTCTAAAGAGGTTTCAGAAAAAAGAACTATGGAACAGATTAAGTTTCACCAGCACCGCAAATTCTGTAATCCCCAAATCTTCCTTCCAAGAGTTTATGTGAAAAGAATATAGGATTGTGTTCTGTATCTTCTGAAGGTAAAATAAAGCATCCACGATACATGTAACTTACATATCCAATTTAACAGAGAACCAAAAAGACCAACAAGCATCTGACCTTAGATTTAATAGCACTTTGAAAAGTGACCCTACTGATAACACAATTACATCATGCAGCAGAATAGTTTATTCACATTTTTACAATATTGACATCTAAATTTCTAAAACTTAACTTCATTAATTCCTCTTACTATTAATTTCCCAGCACTGAAATAAATGCCCAGACAAAAATTACTGCAAAATACAGGTAATAAGAGCACTATATTAGTATTTTTGGTGGTAACATGCACATATCCTTATTTTTTTTACTATTGGCAAGTAGCTGTTGGCAAAGCTCTAATTCATTCTTAAGTTACAAAGACAAATAAATTTATCACTGACTCAAAATAGAAAGTAGAGATATCTAATTTGCTGCAGTACTAGAATCAATTGACAAGCAAACTCTAAATTTCATAGCAGAGTTAAAACTAGCTTCATTTTTTAAAATAATACAAAATTATGGATGTTAAAAGTAGAATAGATCTTATCTACTATAAGCACCACTCATTTTATGGCAACGTAAGTTTCAATAATTGACACCTGGAGATCAAGTTTTCAAGATTTGTAGGCTCCACAGTCAGAGTCGAATCCCTGGTGTTCTAGGTGAGAACACCTAGACCCACAGAGGTTAAGTGACCGACTGGCTCCTACTTCATCTCCCCCAACAGAAACAGCTAGCCAGAGACAGTGTAGATTAGAATTGGTTTTCTCTACTCTATGAAAAATCCCCACACCAGAAAAATAACTGGAAATATTGCTTTTCCATCGAGTATCATGTGATCACCACACTATCATCTTTACTTTCGAAACAGAAACGCGAGTGATCACAAGTTCAAGTTCTGCTACCTTCCTGTCACCGTCTTCTATAGGCGACGCTGAATCATGAAGGAGGAGGTGGGGTCAGTAGTTGTACAAAACAAATGCCACCATTCATTAAGTGTTGGAAAACTTTGGGCTGTGACACCACTACCAGCTTACACAAGAGAAAACGCAAACTAAGCTCCTGGCAGCAGGAATAGTGAATCACTCAACTTGAGTTAATAAGAAACAAAGTACACCACTAACTATATTGTATCTTAATGGCGATGGAGGCTTCTTGTTAAAATTGTATCCTTTCCCTAGTTTTATACACTCATTTTATAACAAATTTTAATACACCTGATACGCATTTCAAGACGATATTTCAGTTTAGATAAGCATTCCTATACAATAATACACTCTATACTTGATAATTTGCTGGTTACCCACGGTTAACAAATGTTTCACATGGTATGGTTTTCAAATGCTTTATATGAAACACTTAACCCAACCAAAACAAACAAACAAACAAACAAACAAACCCCACTCTACTTAAATATGCGACACAAGCAGGAAAATGACCTCAAGCTTAACCTTAAACACAGACAGATATAAATAAATACGGCAAAGAGGTCCATCACGATCCAGGATGCAGAAGTGTTCCCAAGGGCGGGTGGGGAGGGTGGCAGAGGGGCAGAGAAAGAAAGTTCATAAGCCTGAGGTGTACTGGCGAGGGAAGAGCGATTCCTTGTGTTTTCCGCATTCTGCCACCCTCGGTCGCTCAGTGGTGCGGCTGGGGTAATAACCTACAGCCTTCATCCCAGAGCACCCCAGCATTTCTTCATGGTGTGCAAATCCAATTGCCGGAGGAAGAGGGACTAAAAGACCAGGTTGTGTCACTCAGGGACGTCAGACAAGAAATTTTTCCCACCCCTAACCGGAATCGGAGCAATGGGTGTATTTGAGGAATGGATTTCTTGGAAGGTCCCCTAACACAAAAGGCTGCGAGTCGGGAACCATCCCCGAGCTGAGAGGGGGATCGAACAACCCAGGCCCGCACCCCAGCTGCCAGCTCCCGTGCAGAGACCGCGCCGCCCACGCTCCGGAAGTATTTGGAGACCCCGACTCACCCGGCCAGGGGTGACCCTCTCCCCCACCCTACGCCCTCGGCCCGAGCCCCTCACCCTGGTGATTGAACAGTCTCCATATCCTGGTGAAGAGAATTCCCATTCTCGGGCAGCGGACCCCCCTTCAGCCACCCGGTCGCCTAGCCTCCCCCGGCTTAGGCTGACGGGGAGGAGAGAGACGCGCCGCAGCCTTCGCCTCCGCTGCCGCTGCTCCCGAGCTGGCCGCCGGCGCGCTTCCTAGGAACCGAGGGGAGGCCGAACCCCAGGCCGCCCAGCCACGCGCGAGGCCCCGCCGCTACCGCCGCGGCACCCGCCTGGCTCGCGGACATCGCCGCCGCGTTGTCTGCGGCGAGCCTCGCAGGCCACCGTCCTCCCCCAGCTCCTCTAGGGCGGCTGCGGTGGCGGCGACCACGCGGGCGGGGGACGAGAGGGGGGCGGGAGGGACAGGAAAGCGCAGGCGCGCGGCCGAAGGGGCGGGGCCTGGGAAAGGGCGCTCGGCTGGCCCTCGCTTAACTGGAGGACCTGTAGGCGGCGGGACTGAGCTCCAAGATCCTGGCAATGCGGGCTGCGGGTTTGGTGCAGATGGTCGTCCCCTGCGTCCGGTGGCGTTTCCACCCGCCACCCCTACCCCGAGTTTTGTTTCTCTCCGCAAAACCATAATGTAAACATGTTATTGAGTACCCAGTTTCCATCCCCGTTTCACGGACACTACACCAAAGGTCCTGCGTCCTGTATCTCAAAGACATAGAGCTCCAGTAGGAACTTTTAGAGGAGCTTATTATCTTTCCCAAACCTCTGCCCCCACACCCAGTCGTAGCCTTTCCTAGTCAGTTGCCGTATGGTCTTTTTGGAACCTGAGGCTCTTTCCTCTCCAATCTCCCATTTTCATGTCAGTCTTGCCCTAAACAACAATTTTGATCAAGTCACAACCATGTTTAAAAATCATTATTGGCACTAAAGCTGTTTGGCCAGGAGTCCAAACACTTGAAATACTTGTACTCTGCAATATGACCCCAGCTGTCCTTCCAGCTGTAATTTCAATCATTCCAAGCTGGTTAAACAGCTGATCAAATGTTTTCTCTGCTTTTCCAGTCTTCTTACCTGTACACCTTGAACAACAGTGTGCTGTGCTATGCAAGTCTCACACTGTATTTATCAACCCTCTACTGTGGGATATTACTTTAAAACTAGAATATAAGTGAATCAATAGGTAACTTGGCATCAGATTTCTTGTTCTATGTGTCATTTTTTTAATTTTTCAATTACAGTTGATGTACAATATTATATTAGTTTCAGGTGTACACCCCAATGATTTGACATTGTGTAACTTAGTAAGTGATCATCCCAATAAATCTCATACCCATCTGACACCATACATTAGTTATTAGAATACATTGGCTGTATTCACTATGCTGTATTTTACATCCCCTTGACTATTGTTATTACCAATCTGTACATTTTAATCCCTTCCTCTTTTTCACCCAACCCCCTAACCCCCTCCCATCTGGCAACTATCAAAATGTACTCTGTGTGGGAAAAAAAAATGTACTCTGTGTGTATGAGTTTATGTTTTTCTGCTTGTCCATTTTTTTAGATTCAATTGTTGATAGATATGTATTTATTGCCATTTTATTGTTCATACTTTTATCTTCCTTCTCCTTCTCTTTCTCCTTCTCCTTCTTGACCCTTTAGCATTTCATGTAATACTGGTTTGGTGGTGATGAACTCCTTTAGCTTTTTCTTGCCTGGGAAGCAATTTGTATGTCCTTGGATTTGAAATGATAGCTTTGCTAGGCAGAGTATGTTTTTTTTTTTTTTTAAACTGGCCAAGTCACTTAACCTCTTTAGGCCTCAATTTTCACATATGTAAAAGCAGAGGATTTGTGTCTGAGGTCCGTCTTTGATTCTAGGTCACCTAATGACTATGATAATTACTCTCTACCCTTGTTAGAGAAAAATGGGGGGAAATGGAGGTTATGTACTTCACTTCCATGAAGAAACCTGTCAAAGCTCCCTCCCTCCCCTTCTATTCTCTTTAAGATTGGTCAAAAGGAAGAGAAAGAAGTGGGGAGGGGTTGTAAGAGGCATTGTGAACTGCTTTTGTCCCCCTTCTACAAGAAGTAAGTGAAATTTAATATTTTTTTAGAAAGTACTTCTGTACCTTTATTTTTACATTGTAGAAAAAGTTACAAAATTTAAAAAATATATATAAATAAATGAAATGGTACATAAGTCAGCCAAAATGAAAGAATTGACATGTACTTAATGAAAAGAATCAATTTCTGCAACACAAAAATCACCTATACTCCACAGTCTTTTGAACCAAATGGCAACTACATATAAATGCAAAGTAAGTACTGGTCCATGAGTGGTACAAAAACACCCTTGATGCAGTCACTTAGGAATTGTTGAAGGAAAAATAACTCAATGCTACATAAAAGAGCTGAGAAGCTAAATAAACAGGGGAGTCAATCTACCCCTTCCTGTTTCCAACTTTTAGGAATCTAAGTTTATTCAAAATTTTGACATATACAACCCATAACTACTCTCTCTTCTTCAATAACTTCAGAATGGTAGTTTTAACAACTTTAAAACTTGACAGCCCTCTGAATCTCCCAAAGTGTTTCTGCACTCTTCCTCAGGGATCAGCTTGACCTCTATAAGGTAATACCGTGTTCTCCCAGGACACGAGGAACCCTGAGGGATGCCTCTTCATTTATTCCAGAGAGACCCTCAATTATGATGGAAACTAGATGCACTCTCCTAAAATTCTGCAAAATACTTTCCATTGAATCAGCTAGAGAAAGGCCAACGGCCCAGAGAGTGTAACTTTCCATTTTAATAATCTTATAGGTGCTGGCAATCATGTCTTTGTGGACACTTTCGCACTGCTCGGGATCTTTGTTGGTTCCTATGCCTGAATTCCGACCCTTCAGAGAGATGCCACGCAGGAACACGTGAGTCTCAGTGCGCTACAAGGATCCACCCGCAACAGCTTTCATACTGGATACCAAGCTTTTGTCCAATCAAGAAAGAAAAATGGGCAGTGTCCAGATTACAACCACCTCCAATGACATGTTTTCTGGGGAATTTCACTTAACTTTCAGGCTACATAAGTTAAAATATACATGGGATTGGAAATAACAGTCATCTTGCGGTGAGAACTGTATTGGATATTATTAGAAATTATGGATTTAAATATGGCCACCTTTCATCGGACTAAATTAAGGTGGGTTTCTCCCTTTTCCTGGCATGCACCTGCAGTGATAATCACTAGGTTGGAGTTTGCAGTGAAAGTATTCTTTGCTGGCAACGATCTGGCATTTTCATGCAAGGACTGCCATTGGAAGATCCATTGTTTGGCCCTTCAGTTTGCCGGATTCCATAGCATCCATCAAGGCAAACTCATCAGGCAAGCCTTAATGCAGGATGCTAATTGCACAGGCCAGGCCAACCGATCCAGTTCCTGTAATGGACATCTTATTGCGATGAATGGCTTCCTCTGAAGTTAAATTCTTCATAAGCTCACACTTGACAGTTGCCATCCTGGACACAGGAGTAACGGGCCAAGGGCCCCTGAGTGGGATGCAGGTTGCTGGTGGGGACACGGTGCCAACCCCAGACTCTGAAAATTTGCTCTCCCAGTGCCCACTCTCCAGCTGGCCCACAGGACTCCCATGGCTCCTGGCCATTCACTCAAAAGCTGGGGGAAGAGAATGGAGGAATGCGCCAGGCAAGGTCTGAGGTGCGAAGGAAGGGAGCTTGTGATGCTTGGACACCTGCCCAGCCTGCTACTGCTTCTGTGCAAGGCTGTGAGCCAATGGACAGCCAGCCCCTCAGTGTGGTACTGAGGCTGTGCCAGGCAGGCCCAGCTTGTAAGGTCTCACAACAGCCTCTATAAAGTACAGGGGTACTCAGTATTTCTGGTGAATTCATTCTGGAACTCCTGACGAGCACTGAAACCAATGAGTACCAAGTGATGAAGCATTTTCTCTTTCAGGGTTGTGTCGTGACTCATACAAGTTCTAGCAAGTGCGGCAAGTCTCAAGCAAGCGCTGAGTGCTGAAACATTTTTTTCTCATCAAAACATGGTGAGTACCAGGTTTGGCGAGGTCTGATGACTACTAGTACCAAGGTATGAGTGTACATCTTTTTTTAAAAACTTTTTATTGTATTTTTTCCATCATTTATCCCCCTTATACCCTCTCCCACCTCCAGCCACCCCCTTCTCCCCAGAAATCACCACACTGTTGTCCATGTTCATGAGCCCCTTTTGCTTTTCACTTGATCCTCCACCCCCAATCTCCTCCCAGCACTGTCCTCCTGCTCTGTCTCTCTCTATGAGTCTGTCTCTATTTTTCTTGTTAGTTTGTTCATTAGATTCCACATATGAGTGAGATTGTATGGTATTTGTCTTTCTCTGACTGGCTTATGTCACTTAGCATGAAGTTCTCCAGGTCCATCAGGCTGTCCTGTTGCAAAGGGTAAAATTTTCTCCTTTATAGCAGATGAGTATCCCATTGTGTAAATGCCCCATCGTTGTTTTATCCACTTGTCTACTGATGGACACTTGGGCTGCTTCCAAATCTTCACTATTGTAAATAACACTGCAATGAATATAAGTGTAGGGGCACTTATATTCTTTTGGACTAGTGTTTTGGGTTTCTTTGGATAAACTCCCAGAGGTGGAATTGCTGGGTCATAAGGCAGTTCCATTTTTAATTTTTGAGGTATCTCCATATTGTGCTCCGCAGTGGTGTTTCTTGAGATAGGCCTGTAATACTATGACTGTCCCTCTTAGGACTGCTTTTGCTGTGTCCCATGGATATTGGATTGTTGTTTCCTTATTTTCATTTGTTTCAAAGTATCTTTCAATTTATTCCTTGAGTTCATGGTTAACCCATTCATTGTTTAATAACATGTTATTTAGCTTCCATGTCACTGTGTATTTTTCAGTTTTCTTCTTGTGATTGATTTCTAGTTTCATAGCATTGTGGTCAGAGAAGATACTTGAAATGATTTCAGTTCTCTTAAATTTATTGGGACTTGTTTTGTGTCCTAATATTTGGTCTGTCCTAGAAAATGTTCCATGTGCACTGAAAAGAATGTATATTCTCCTGCTTTGGGGTGCAATACTCTGAAGGTGTCAACTAAATCCATTTGATCTTGTGCATTATGTCTGGCCACTGTCTCCTTGTTGATTTTTAAGGTACTTCTTGAGTTTAAGTATTATAAACACACATTCTCTTTAATATTTAATGTGTATAATTGGCCAACCCAGATTTTTTATTTTTAGTATGCATGCCAATTTAAAATGCTTTAATTAAGTACAGGTAAAAATAAAGTGAAGTTTTCTGAAATGTAACATGCCAGAGCAGTAAGGAGTCTGCGCACTGTCTCCCAATGGCCCACTGCAAGAATTCCTTGCAGATGCGAGTGTGAAGATCCTGTTGTACATTGTGTCCAGCTTAAGAACCTTGTACTTGGAAAGGACTCCACTGCCTTTATACCAGTCATGACCATGATCCACAAACTGTGAACGCTTAAAGCTTTCAGACTGTGTAGCTGATCACACCAACCCCTCCCCATGTACACAGTGAGCCCCGGCCCAGGGCTCACAAGGCCAGGGAAGACCCGCTTCCTGGTGGGCAGGGGTGGCCAAGCTCCCCTTATTGAACCATGCAGGGCTTCTCTTTTCAGGCAACGATAACATTGTAACAGGCCCAGCCAGCGTTCCTGCAGCAGCAACAGTACCTATGAGAAGTCTGCCTTTAACCAGAAGTTGGTCATCAGGAGATCCTGGGGCCTCCAGCCCAGCAGACTGTTCCCCGGTCTGAGGATCCACAGGCTCCATATTTATAATAAAGCCACCATTACTGCGTCTAGCAACAACTGGGCCCCCATAGAAGAAACCTGAATGAAAATTTTTAAAAATCTACAATAAACTACACCTTAATACTTCGCCTTTCTTAGTCACACACTATGTTATGTCAACATATAAAAAGTACAGCAGATGAATGAGACCTTGAGGCAGCCCACAGAGTTCCTTAGTTGTCTGAGCTAGAGGTACCTGTAAAACGAGGGCAGCAATGAGGACTGAAACGTGCCCCTTTGAAAAACTGTATGAGAAAAGTCCTTTTCCATGAAGGGAGAGAAAATTATCATATTAATTCACGGAGGAACAGAGTGAAGAAAAAAATGGACTCATTATAGTCAAGCTACTAAATTACTAAAATCAAGTAGGTTGAGGTATAAGGGAACAATCCTAGTCTTGTTTTAAGTAGCCTGGAAACCTGGATATACATCAAACCTCCAGATAATCTTTTGATTACCCCTGAAGGACTAAGAAAAGAATGTTCACATCTCCAGACCAGCTGATATCCACTATCCAGACCACTGGTCATCTAGACAATTAACATCTCAGACCATTTCAGAGTCTAAGAATGTCAGACTCACTGCTGGTGGGAATGTAAACTGGTACAGCCACTATGGAAAACAGTATGGAGGTTCCTCAGAAAAATTAAGAATAAAACTACCATATGATCCAGCAAGCCCTCTTCTGGGTATCTACCCCAAAATTTTGGAAACATTTATTCATAAAAATATATGTATCTGTGTGTTCATTGTAGCACTATTCACAGTGGCCAAGACATGAAACAACCAGAATGTCCTCCAATGAATCATTGGATAAAGGTGTGGCACACACACACACACACACACACACATCATGGAATACTACTCAGTTATCAGAAAAGATAAAATATTGTCATTTGTGACAACATGGATGAACCTGGAGAATGTCATGCTAAGTAAGTCAGATGGAAAATATCAAGAACCATATGATTTCACATGTGTGTGGGATATAAAACTGAGTGCAACAAATGAACAAACAAGATAAACAAGAACTCATGGACAGAGACAACAGTATGGTGGTCACCAGAGGGGAGGGAGCAAGGGGGAGGTAGAAAAGGGTAAGCGAGGTCAGATATATGGTGATGGAAGGAGACTTGACTTTGGGTGGTGAACACACAATGCAATGTACAGATGACGTATTATAGAATTGTACACTTAAAGCTATATGATTTTATTAACCAATATCACTCCAATAAATTTACTTTATTTTTTTAATATATTTTATTGATTATGCTATTACAGTAGTCCCATTTCCCCCCTCTTTATTCCCCTCCGCCCCACACCCCCTCACCCACATTCCCCTCCTTTAGTTCATGTCCATGGGTCATACATGTAAGTTCTTCGGCTTCTACATTTCCTATACTATTCTTAAACTCCCACCCCCCTGTCTATTTTCTACCTACCGTTTATGCTACTTATTCTCTGTACCTTTACCCCTTCTCTCCCCCTCCCACTCCCCTGTCGATAACCCTCCATGTGATCTCCATTTCTGTGGTTCTGTTCCTGTTCTAGTTGTTTGCTTAGTTTGCTTTTGCTTTTGTTTTAGGTGTGGTTGTTAATAACTGTGAGTTTACTGTCAATTTACTGTTCATATTTACTATCTTCTTTTTCTTAGATAAATCCCTTTAACATTTCACATAATAAGGGCTTGGTGATGATGAACTCCTTTAACTTGACCTTATCTGGGAAGCACTTTATCTGCCCTTCCTTTCTAAATGATAGCTTTGCTGGACAGAGTAATCTTGGATGTAGGTCCTTGCCTTTTATGACTTGGAATGCTTCTTTCCAACCCCTTCTTGCCTGAAAGGTCTCTTTTGACAAATCAGCTGGAAGTCTTATGCGAACTTCTTTGTGGGTAACTCTCTCCTTTCCTCTTGCTGCTTTTAAGATTCTCTCCTTATTTTTAATCTTGGGTAATGTAATTATGATGTGCCTTGGTGTGTTCCTCCTTGGGTCCAACTTCTTTGGGACTCTCTGAGCTTCCTGGACTTCCTGGAAGTCTATTTCCTTTGCCAGATTGGGAAAGTTCTCCTCCATTATTTGTTCAAATAAGTTTTCAATTTGTTGCTCTTCTTCTTCTCCTTCTGGTACCCTTATAATTCGGATGTTGGGATGTTTAAAGATGTCCTGGAGGTTCCTAAGCCTGTCCTCATTTTTAAAAAATTCTTGTTTCTTCATTCTTTTCTGGTTGAATGTTTCTTTCTTCCTTCTGGTCCACACCATTGATTTGAGTCCCAGTTTCCTTCCCATCACCATTGGTTCCCTGTACATTTTCCTTTATTTCACTTAGCGTAGCCTTCATTTTTTCATCTAATTTGTGACCAAATTCAACCAATCCTGTGAGTGTCCTGATTACCAGTGTTTTGAAGTGCATCTGATAGGTTGGCTATTTCTTTGTGGCTTAGTTGTATTTTTTCTGGAGCTCTGAGCTGTTCTTTCATTTGGGCCTTTTTTTTTTTTTTCTCAGAGGGCCTGTTACATATAAGGGGTGGAGCCTTAGGTGTTCACCAGGGTGGGGTAACCCACATCACTGGATGAATGTGTTTTCTTTAACTCCTTGGGTGTCGGACTTTCATGCCGTTCGATTTTCTGTCAGTTCTGCCTGCTTTTTGTTTTTAAATTGTTGTCCTTCTTTTGGTTGTGAGAGGACGCAGAGTGTGTCTACCTATGCCTCCATCTTGGCCGGAAGTGCACTCCAATAAATTTAATAAAAATTTAAACAACAAAAAAAAAATGCAGGGCTGATTCTTCTTAAGAATGTACTTTCTAGCCCTGGCTTGTGTGGCTCAGTGGATCAAGTGCCAGCCTGCAAAGCAAAGGGTCACTGGTTCAATTCCCAGTCAGGGCACATGCCTATGTAGCAGGCCAGGTCCCCAGGAGGGGGCACATGAGAGGCAACCACGTGTTGATGTTTCTCTCTCTTTCTCTTTTCCTTCCCCTCTAAAAATAATTAAATAAATTTTTTTTTAAAAAAAGAATATACTTTCTACTACAAGAACCCTCAGCTTTTCTTTTTTCTTCAACACACCCTGGGTATTGCCTAGTTGTGTTTCTGGTTGCAACTTCTAAGACCCTTGAGTAAATCATAATCATTTATTTCTAGCAGAGCCTCCAGAGTCTTTTGAGTTCCTTCGACATATATGGTGTCAGCATCACGGGATCTAAAGAATGCTCCACTTCAGGTCCAGTGCCACCACTGGGTGTGAGCAAGGTCACACTCACACCTACTATGCCCCATTGTCTCCCCAACAGCTCTCCAGTTCCGGTTATGAGTCCTCTCAGTTCTGAACCTCTCTCCCTCGGTTGAGGTTCAGACCTTTATTCTTGGGTCTTCTGATACTGGGTGCCCTATTTTTAATTCTATTACAAATGGACAGTCCCATTCTGAAATGCCAGCTGGATTTATGGTCCACCCTCTGCTAAGTATTTGTCTAGGTGTACTCTGATATAAAGGACAATTTGGAGTTATAGTGGCTACTCTGGATTCTGAACTTGGTATGTTTATAGACACAATTAGAGAATCTTAGAAATGTTAAACAAGTTAAATGAGGAGAAGCATTTTTCAATTGGTATTGAGAGGCCTCTAAGAAACTGAAAGATTCAAAGACAGATAACATCTCTTTCGTCTTTTTGTCTGGCAATGAGAGCTTTCAGGGACATTTTTCTTTAACATGGAAACTTCTAAAAAGTTCCCTAAAGCCCTGGCCAGTGTCACTCCACTGATTGGAACATTGTCCCCTAACAGAAAGGATCTGGGTTTGGCTCCAGGTCAGCGTACATAGGTTGTGGGTTCAGATCCCAGTACCCACCAGAGGCAACTGATCGATGTTCCTCTCTTGCATTGATATTTTTCTCTCTCCCTTCCTCTTTCTAAAAGCAATGAAAGAATGTCCTTGGGTGAGGATTAAAAAAAAAACACTCAAAGTTTCCTTCCCATGAAATCTAGCTAGTTATATATATAAACATTTTGGTGCCTCCTCTTACACCTTTTTTAATACAATGGACCAATGTAGCCAAAATATTTTAAAATTCTAATGGCCATTCGGGGAAAACTTTAAGTCCACCTCAAGGGGCCTCCGTTAAAGAGAGAATTCCAAACCTCTCTGAAGACAATGGAATTCACTCTTTGATATTCAGAAGCATCTCAAAAACAAAATGACTTCAAAAAACAGGTCCTAAAAGGAGTCTGAAAGAAACGCTGGCCACCTGAGCAGGTGTTTTAAAATCTCTTACAGTTTCTCCTGCCTGAAAAACATGACACGATATTTGAAAGGACTTGATAACTTTGGGGTTAGAAAACTGGCGAAATTGGAAGTTAAAGATTCAGAACCTGAAAGGAATGTTTTTAAGGCCTTCTCCCCTAAATTGAGATAAAATTGTGTGCCCAGAGGGAAAGAAGAAAGTTAGGAATGATGGAGTTGGATGGGTAGATCAACCTGTGGTGTCATTTAAATTACAACCTAATTTGGGGGAAATGAAATTGCCCTTATCTTACAAATCTTTTCAAAACCAGAAATGCAACTCTAGAAGTAGTTCAAATTCCACTTACCTTTACCATCCTCAATTCCTAAGATTGAAGAAAAAATAGGAAAGAAGGGTTGTTCAAAGCACACGCTGCTGCTTTGGTTCCAAGGCTCCTTGCCAAGGAACAATACAAATCTTAGTTGTCTTTACTACAAGTATTAATAAGAAATAGGCTTAGCCAAGTAAATGAATAAACTTAACTTAGTCCAACTATTAATGAATTGGTAGGGGTTTTTTTGACCTTACCATACCTGTCTCAACAATGAAATTTTATTTTACTTTTTGTTTTTGTTTTTTAGAGATTTTGTTTCTTTCTAGAGAGACGGGAAGGGAGGGAGAAAGAGAGGGAGAGAAATATCGATGTGAGAGAGATACATCAATCAGTGGCCTCTAGCATGTCCCCAACTGAGGACCTGGCCCGCAACCCAGGCATGTGCCCTGACTGGAAATTGAACCAGCAACCCTTCGGTTCTCATGCTGGCACTCAATCCACTGAGCAACATTAGCCAGGAATCAATGCTGAAATTTTAAAATGAAGACATCATTGTATCTGCTTATATATGTGCTTGTATGTTTACCTCTGGAGGATATTGCTAGAATTGGTTTATAAAATGCTCCGTTTAATTGGTTTAGAGGAATTAAGCAATAAAAAAATTCTCAAAAATATAGTAGAAAGGAACCCAAGTGCTTTTCAGAAGCATGTGTTTTGAGAAAATATTTGATATTGAAGCTAATTTGAGTTTGGTTTGGTTAAATAGGCATGTGTTTAGAGTTATTAGCCTTAAGTATAATACTTTTATTCTACTTGGGTTTATTAGTCAAATAAGTTCATGTTATCTTGGTTTCAGAACTTGTCAGCAATAAAAATAACTTAGGATGATGGAATTTTTATAAGTAACCCTAACGTAATTATTGAAAACAAGTAAAATAAATAGATGTAGATCAAATCAGTTTTCAGCATTATTTATGTTTTATGGTATGTCTATTTAGTTTCCCAAAATCTTTTGGTAACTTGAAACCTTAGAGTTTTGACAAGTTAAATTAAATGATAAGTCAAATTAAAATCATAGAATATCGTGATTATTTCTACATAAGAAAAAATATTGAAACATTAATTGTTAAAGAAGTTGATCTACATTTGACTCCTTATTATAGAGAAACTAAAAGATAAACTTGGATTTGCAGTATGTTTTGTGCTTTGTTAAGAAAGCATGTTTCTAAACACTATGAACTGTCTGCCAGTATTTCTTCTCCGAGGAAACACCACGTGGCAGATGGTGCTGGCAGGCGGAAGGGCCCTCGAGTGGGGCTACGGCTTCTGTGGATTTGGGAGCAGTATCCAAGGCCGAGGTTGAGAACGGGTTCAGCTGGGGGTGAAGCCGTGGAGCTCGCAGAGGCAAGGCCAATGAGGAGTGGATCCGGGTCACCAAGCTGGGCCACCTGATCAAGGACATGAAGGTCAAGTCCCTGGAGGAGATCTACTTCTTCTCCATGCCTATCGAGGAATCTGAGATCATTGACTTTCCTGGGGCATCCATCCAGGAGAGGTTTTGAAGGTTATGCCGTTGCAAAAGCAGAACCGCCCTGGCCAGAGGACCCCATTCAAGGCATTTGTCACTATTGTGGACTACAATAGACAAACTGGTCTGGGTGTTTAGCGCTCCAAGGAAGTAGCCCCTGCCATCTCTCAGGTATTCACTCTGGTCAAGCTCTCTGTTGTCCCTGTGTGGCAAGGCTACTCAGGGAACGAGATCAACAAGCCCCACGCCGTCCCTTGCGAGGTGACTGGCCTCTGTGGCTCTGTGCTGGTGCACTCCCTCCGCGCCCAGGGGCACGGGCATTGTCTCCGCCCCTGTGCCCAAAAAGCTGTTGATCACAGCCAGTATCGACAACTGCTATACCTCGGCCAGGGGCGGACTGCCACCTTGGGCAATTTCGCCAAAGCCACCCTCGATGTCACCTTCGAGACCTACTACAGCTCTCTCACCCCCACCTCTGGAAAGAGACTGTGCTGACCAAGCCTCCTTCCAGGAGCTCACCGAGCACCTTGCAAAGGCCCATCGCAGAGCTTCCTTGCAGAGGGCCCAGGCTCCAGCTGCGCCACCACAGAACTCTAGTCAAGAAAAATAGTGGTTAAGGCTGTTAAAAAAAAAATACACACACACACATATATATGAAGAGCTTCTATTTCCAGAGGTTATGAAATGTATTCATAAATTTTCCAATCTAAAGAATGCTAATTGCTTATCTTTCAGTTATCGTTATAAATTAAGGTTTTAAGAGTTAAGACTTTTAATTAATATGGAAGGAAATAATATGTAGTTTCAGGAGAGAAGATATAAAGTATAGAAATGCAATTTTGAGGAAAGATTCATAAAAAGTTACCTTGGGAAATAAATTTTATGTGAGATAAAGCTGGATAAGATTGAATAAATTTGTTACAAGGGTTTTTTAAAAATAAGCTTTAATATCAATATTACACTAAATATAATATCCTTTCATCTGTTAAAAGCACAAGTTTTCTTGGATGATTGGTCCACTCTCGATATTATGAAATTTTTCTGTCAAGAAAGCAAAGATTCTGCTTTATCGAAATAATTTCTGTGTTTTATGCCACCTTAATCAGGGCTTTAATTAGTTAAGAAAACAGGAAAATGTGACCCATCATCAAAAGAAAAATCACTGAACAGAAATAGACCCAGGCACAGGAAAGCTAGACGATCACCCAACCTCAGAGCTCGTTACTCCCGGATCTGGGCTGTGAACCCAGGCAGGAGTCAGCGCCCACGCTGGAGCCACCGTGCTGCTCTGCACGTCGTGCGGCAGGACAAAGAGCTGTTTCCACAGTCTGTCTCATTAGTGGAGATGGGCTGACGGCTGATGGCAAGAGAGGGGGCTCCAGGCAGATGGCCAGGGAGAAGGAGTGGGTGCAGTGAGCTGCAGTTCCTCCAGCTCGGAGTCTCGGACTGTTGGGTGCAATTCCTGGACTGTCGGGGCAGCCTCGTCCAGTATTTTACTAGCTTAGGTACCATTCAGTTAGTCAACATTCGTTGTATTCTAGGCATTATCTTGTATGCTTCAGATGACTATCATCTTAAAAGCATTTAATATATGTGTTTTTAGATAAAAGTACTTTAGAGAGAAAAGTTACGATGAAATTTGGTTTATTCACTTGAAGTTAGGTTTTTAGGGCAGTCAGATGGATGAAATGGGATAAAGCTTGTGAAATAACTTGGCTCCAATAATCCACTGTATAATTCTAATGCAGTGATAATAATCAACATAGCATTCATTTCTTTTCAGCTTCTTGGTCACTGCAATGAGAGAAAAGTCAAGTGCTGCTCACGTGGCAGCACGGACAACTGGCCCCGAGCGCATGAGGTTCGTCACACGTCGAAGGTGCAGAGTGCCTCTGGGGACAGCTGACAACTGCTACATTAAAGTCAACACTTAGGGGTTTCCTGTGAACAGTATGGTTTATCTGGTTTATTTTCCTACATTGTACTCAACCCTATCTCACATGTATATTGCAAAATATTCTATTTCATGTGCCTATGCATTTAACTTACAAGCTCTTTCCTAATACGATAATCCTTCTTTTGTGATCTCTCACAGCACTTAACAGTGTAGTCAGGAAATAGTCATTTACTCGAATCTGTGTTTTGAGGGCAAATGTTTAGACTTTTTCTTTTTCCTATAATAAATAATATAAAGGAGAGATCTAATGCTGGTTTCAGTGTATTTTTTTTTCATTTATTATATAAAAGAAAAAATTAATGCAGTTGGTTTGTACACATTGAAATTCCATAAAACAAATCCATAGAAATTAGTATACTATATGCATGCACTCTGCATTTTCTTTGTTAAATATTTTAGTTCACAAAAATAACAACACATTTGTTTCCTTTAAAGCCACTAAAGCAGAGGGAGAACAAAACATGCAGCACTGTACACATTTGCATAGTATATTTTACCCAGCATGCCTTGTAGAACGCTACACATTTACCTATATCAGAAAAATAAAAAGAGGGGGGTAAATTATCAAAATAATAACTAAAGTTTAAAGAAAGAAAAAAAATTTTGTGATAAAGGGGGTTTTTCTCCACACTTTGTAGCCGGCAATATAGCAATAGCTTGGGATACCAATAGCTCTCTCAGGATAGTGGGGAAAACTTTCTATGCCAAATTGCCACATTTATTTTTATTAGTAGTAAGTTTCTGTTTTTTCTCCCCTCCCACCACCCCTTCAAAATAAAAAAGCTAATGGCTTTATGTTTCAAAATAGTATTCGGTGCAGACAAATTGAAGAATCCCTAACTACTTTTTTTGTTGTTGGGACACCTTTTATTTATCATTCTGACTTTAGGCTGTGAAAAATATAAAGCATTTCAAACATGTCTTAAATTCAGAGGAACTCTACACGCTTACTTGCTGTTACTTTTCTGTAGTTGTGATGGAAGAAGAAATAAGAACAGTAAATATAGTATGAGTCTTATCACAAAATAAAATTTAATACATTTTATGGAAGGGAATAAAGTAAAATAAATTACATCCACAGATTGCAGGGTTATGAAGCAAATTACTGGAAAAGCATTCTGCAGCAAGTTAGAAAGATGATAAGTGAAATATATATGATAAAACTTAGAACTAAAGCTATATCTTTAAAAAATACAACTTCCAATTTTAACAGTGAATTTGTTGCAAGTTTGTGCTATAACAAATGTGCTTCTTTCTCCTCAATCTATTTTCATATTATTGGCAAAATATATATATCTTTATAATTTTGTACTGTACAATATATGTTTTTGCTACATTATTTTTCTACTGCTAATGCAGATTAGAAGTAACAACATAGATTTATTTTGGCAATAAAATGCTTTCATTTTAATAACATCCCAGAAAATACTGTAAGGCATATAAAAAACAGTATGCAACAATATGACATTAATGATCCTGTATCTTTAATACATCCCTTATGCATACAGAATTCACACTGATTTCACTTAAGAGTGTGTAAGGGTGGCATGCGAGTAGGGTAAGAGTGACCCCTGCATAAATATAGACATAGCCATTTGTTGAGAAATTTAAGTGTTGAGAAATTTAAGTGTTCAAAACATAACCAAGAACACTTACCAAGTATTGCAAAGGTAGAGGCCAGTTACTTTTGGTTTTTAAATAGTTTTCATTTTAACTCATAATTTTCAAAGAGGAAGCATCAGTGTATCTTCCAAACCACTCTGAGTTCATTAGAAACATTTTTTATAAGTTTCTGCAAACATTTTACATACATTAAAAGAAACAAAGGAAAGTTTCATATGTAACTATGACTCCCCAAAACTAATTGCCCTTCACTTATTTATACATTTTTTCATAGTAAGTAGGAGTTACAGCCCTTAGTCGAGATTATCTGATGAAATATTTTCTAGTCTTCTGATAAGGTCCCTCGATTGTATGAAGCATTTGGGATGAAATCATCTACAAGCACGCAGAGATAGTTGCTCTACGAGGATGTATTTCCTTTGAGAATGTTTTAAGAATAGAAGAAACCTTTAGAAAGTAATTCTGAATGCTCTAGCTCTCTGTCCATGTAAAGCGATTCCACTGTTCGACTCACTTGATTGTTTACGTGAACGACAGAACAGCTGTCCCTGTTGTCTGCCCGCGGTCGCTTTGACTGGTTCAACCCTGACTGTCCTTTAGGAGAGCCGCACTGTTCTCTGACCTGCAGGCACAGCTCGAGTAAGCAAGTTAGTAACAGTTAGAGTATGAACAATATTTAAAAATATGTGGAGCCAAGCAAACAAATTTTATTATATAATTTCCTATAATGTTTTCATTCATATAGTCATTCAAAGAGGAGTTTTATATAATTAAAAAGAAAACAACATGCAACATTGTCATGAAAGACAAAGGCAGAACTAGAAAAGAAATGAGGGGTACAGTCCCATTTATTTGAAATATTTTATAAAGATTTTTTCGATGACATGGGAGTCCAAGAAAATGTGCAGTCTCACCTAGGAAATACCTAAGTATCCATGGAAGAAGTCAAGGTTCCACAAGATTGGAACTCACATGCCACTTGCACTTGAACAGCAAGTATGCAGATCCGCTTTCTTCCGGGCTTAGAGCTAGATATTACAGCAAGTTACACACAAAGGCAGTTCCCCTGCAGCGTGATTTGCTCCCTGCGGTGAATGATTTATTAAATTAACCTTGCCTTCTAATAAACAGTGAACTAATTCAGAGAAAACTTCACTAACATGGAAGAAATGAAAGAGTATCAAGAGCATTTTGGAAACAGTTTAAATTTAAAGGGAAGGTATATTTTAACAATTTATGTATTTAGCTTTGCAGCAAGGTTAGCAATAATAGTGATAAATTTGATCACTACTGATTGAAAAGTGTTTTTCTCTTTAAAGACAGCTTGTCTTCTCTAGAGAAGAGGTAGTATAAATATCAATGTATAGGGCAATTTCTATGGTGGTATTACATTGTTTTTATTTTTAACAAATACCAAAATAAAACTGTATAACTAAGAAAATACACTAGCATGCAAATTAAGGAAATATTTTTAACTGACATCCTGGGTCTCAACAACACTTTATGATATGTTCATTCAAAGAATTTAAATTTGCAAACTAACTATTGGCATGATTTTCTTTTCTCCCTCCCTTCCACTGTCCTAGCTCCTATTATGAATTATAAGGCCCCACACAAAAGACAAGTTCAAGTATGCAGGTTTGAAAAGAGGTTAACATTCCAAAAATACAATTTGCAAACAACAACAATAAATAAAGTGATTCACAAATTATTTAAAGGGAACAAATAATTTGCTCAGAATTTGTCTTATGTTTAAAAAATTCATTTCCTTAAGGACTAAGTGCAATGAAATATTGTCACATAATTAAGATTCTCTTATTAGGAAAGACTATCAGTCTAAATTGTTAATTTCAATTTTCTTTCCAATAGAACTGTATAAAGATAAGAGAGAATCATTAGTCATTTATAAACATTTCTACATGTTACTTTAAATATTGGAGTAAACAAGATCACATTATTGATTATAATACTGAAGTCACATTATAGCTTTGAGAGTTAACATCAGTATTGACAAAATGCACTCCTTTTTTCCCAGGACCACATTTCCACATTGTCACATGAGTCTGCACTGTCACATGTTCAATGACTGAAATTACAGAATATTGTAATTTACATATTCTGAAATTCCATATACTGAAATTTCAGAATATGTG
Organism: Micronycteris hirsuta; assembly: GCA_004026765.1. Taxonomy (NCBI): domain Eukaryota; kingdom Metazoa; phylum Chordata; class Mammalia; order Chiroptera; family Phyllostomidae; genus Micronycteris; species Micronycteris hirsuta. The sequence goes on along the minus strand of PVJI01005867.1, from coordinate 39,573 downwards.
GTTTATACTACAAGTCAAAACAGCCTCAAAATATTATAAGACTTCTTTCTCCTGCTTATCATTTGCTATTTTCAAATGAAATCAGTTAAAAACAAATTATTTGTAGAATATGTATTTTCCAAAGGTGCTTGATGTGCTTGGCAAAAATAAAACTTTTCATTTAGTATATATCTGTATTTTAGTATCATTTACACGATAAACTCTAAGGCTTAAAAAAAGGAAAATGCGTCTCTTATTCATTTGGAGAAGATAAACATTACAAAAGGAATGGGAAAAATATGCCATATCAAAGTAAAATTTTAAATATATCTATCAAGAAAATATACATTATACCCTTTCCAAGATTGTTAGCTTTTCAATAAGATGCAAAGCAAGACAGAGGTGGACACTTTGTGGTAAATGACAGATCAGTTTGTGCAGATATTGACTGGACCTCTCTCTTATCGGCATGACACGGAAGACTTAGAAACAAGGCTTGAGAGGCCTTTTAAAACAAGTGATTTTTTAACGTTGAAAGAATATGGTAATCCTGCTGACTAGGAATATATGTAAATGCTGTTATAGCTACCTGCCATAAAATGTAAATATCTTAAAGTAGTTAAAGGACCGGATTGCTAATGCTACTACAGAAAAAGCGGAACAGCTGTCTAGTCTAAATTTATACACCTTGGCGCACTCTTTGCAATTAAATACTTTAATGCGCACAAACAAGAAACCAGTAAAGCATCTAGAAAAATGTTTTGGCTAATGTTTTCTTTCTCATGCAGATATGTGCTGTACATATAATAAATATATTTTGTTTGCTGGAAAATGCTCTTCTGTGCTCTAACAAAATATTCAGTAATGGCAGTTTACATGTTTATTAAAGTGCCTAATGGATATAGCTCTTTTAAATGTTGTAACTGAAAGTTCTGTAGGCTTCACTAGATGACAAAAGAACCTTATAAGCCAATATCACATGTTAACTTTTAGAATTTACTGAGCCCCTATTTTTGAATTGTTTCAAATATCTGTGATAACTTAATAATGATAGGCATCCTCATTATCAGTGACACAGGTTCATAATGGAGTGTGCACAGTGAACACGGGGGAGGGCAGGTGGGGCGTCGGAACGGGGTTGAAGATACATGTAATGCATAAAGAAGATGGAACTTATTTTCACGGTAAGGAAAATTATTTAACTGGTGCATGCTTTGAGATTCTAAATATTGAAAGGCTTGGTGGGGGGAATAAGATAATAGAAAATGAATTATTATTGTTTTCAAAAAATAGGTTTTATGATATGTACCAGTACAAAAGGACTTTTATGTATGGTCCAATTGGGGCTTTAGAAAAATGCATGCATTGTAGACTTTTAGAAACAAGAGCCTTTTCCTAAAGACATTTATGCATTGTATAAAACGGTCAATTTCAATAATTTCTTGGATCATAGTGAATCTAAGTCTTCCTTAAAAATATAGGACAGAAGGTCACCACTTCCATAATTATAGCCACTGGAAAAACTGTGAAGACTTACTATGTGAAAAGGAGCATTGATTAGAAATAAGATGGCTCAATCTCCAAATTCTTTATAATTCTGCAATAAAAATGCTGTTTAGTGAACAAATATATTCTGAATCTATGAGTTTATTTTTATTGCAAGCCTTTAAATTAATTTGTTTTCACATTTCGATTGCTTTGTATAAACACATCTTTCAATATCAAAATTGAATGTGTCTATATAAAACTAACATCTTTAGCATAATTACAGAGAATTTGGTGAAGGGCTAGGCATTCAGATATTCAAAGACAGAGGCTGAGTGAAGCAAGGAGAAAATAATCGTGTCTGGTGGGAATTACTGAACCCTTGCCTGCAGGAAGCGGACGGATGAACTCCCACCTGGAGATGTTTAGCTTCGCACTCAGGAGGGTCTGTGTCCACCCTCACCGCCTGACTGCAGATTCCTGGATGTATTTATTTAGTTGTGCTCGGATAGATTAAAATGGAAACGACACCCCATCTTCCCTTTCACATACCCAGCTATGACTGGGCTTCCCTGCACTCTTCTTTCTCGCTGCAAAAGAAATTTTGAGATTTTTTGCCAACTTCAAAAGAGCTAACAGTAGTGACTAAACAAAAAGCAAAACACTTTGAAACAACAGCTGTGCCAGGAAAGAAAAATATTAAAATCTTGAGGAGACTGTATAATTTCTGCATTAATCTGAGATTTTTTTTTGGCACTATCAATACACTTGGTAAGTTAGAAAAGCCATTCTGGCAACATTAACATGTATTAAAATGTGTGTATGTTCCAACTTTAAGGGTAAATTTAACTTTCTGCAAATAAATGTCATAACTGGTTTTGGCTTCTATTGGTATTTTGATATCCTCATTAGTATTTTTCAGATTTTTTAAAGGGATCGCAACATGCTCAAGTAGACTTTCTAGTCAATTCACCCAAATTCCAACAGGAATTGGTTTATAAATTGGTTCCAACTGGAACTGGTCATTTGGAATTTCCAGCATGGGAAATTATTTTATATGTGCCTCAATACGTACCCTAAATTACAAATCGATGTGTCTAAATCTAATGAAGAAAATAAAGGTACTGTTATGTAAATGTTGCACTTAAAATATCTATATGTTTGGGCATCTAATATCCATCCAGACTTAAGGGCATAATGTACATTTTTTTTTCTTTTTTGCCCCTTACTTAGCATCCAATGACAGCAGCCCATAAACACAGTAAATACTGTGCCGTACTTTCCAAGTTTAGATGATGGGTTTATACTAGCAGTGCTATGGCAAATTGTCAACAAATGAATTTTTTGTTTGTTTCTGCAGACTCAAAGCCTGTGTCGGGAGTCATGGCTATATCCCCCAGGCGATCCTCGGTTCCTGTGGGGTTTGTAAGTGTCCTGGTACGAGTCAGGGTAATCTTCTTCCACGAGAGGGTAATGATCTCGGCTATGCTGGGAACTGGAAGACAAGCGATTCCTACTCTTCCGAGCCCTTTCATTGTGATAATTTTCATCAGAGGTCATTAGACTTCGTCTTTCAATTGGAGAGTTCTCTGTGGAATGGTTGCTGTGCCTCACACGCTGACTCTAAAAATATCAGATAGTTCATTGATTAAATAATGTCAGCTTCATTCATCTAGAACATGTACATGTGTGTACAAACAGTAGGATTTGTACAATAAGATGCTGAATATCCAACTTAATAAAGCATTTTGATGCACAAATGGTCTGCTCAAAATATCTGATCTTATTTATTTGGGACATAACATGCAAATATGCCAAAATGCTGATAGTTTATGAATTTAATTACATAATGCTGCATGATTATGCTTCCTATTCAAATACAGAATGGAAAGTTAACTGCTGAAGAGAACTTAACATATTTAGGAAGGCCTAATAATTCCACTTCTGTTGCAAAAATGAGGGGTATTTTACTATTGGCAAATAAAGTTCAGAATAGCATCTATTGTTTTATTTCCCTCTTGAACTGATAAAATCTTTCTCTACTTATGGTCACACCCTTCACCTTTAACTATCTGAATGTTCCTTACACCATTTAAAACTATTTTAATGCAACTATGATTTGTGCTCATAAAATAATGCATTTGTTCCTGCATCCTACATAAATGTAATATTCTTTCTGAAGGAGTACACAACAATTATGTAGTCAACTAATTGACACATTTACAAATCTTGCTTCCTCAACTGAAATGTCCTGCAAAAATAATCCTTAGATATAAACTAAATTCCTCTAATACCATTGATTGAAATTACCTTCAGACATTTATTTAAGGGCCCAGAAAATGTTATTCAATATTTTTCTTCAGATCATGGGAAAACATGTATCACAGCTGTGTCTACCTGCTTAGATGGGTCACCTCAGTTGAGAAACAGGATGGTGATAAAGCCAAAGATCCAGGTACATTTCCTCTAAAAGACACTCACCTTCACACAGAAGGAAACTCAGTCAACAGCCACAGCCTATGCCTTTAACCTCGCTGGGGTCTAACAATTAAATGCCATGGTTATTAGGCAAAATAGGTCACAGGATCAAGTGAAACTGGGAGAACCACTCTCAGTGAATGCTTTAGAGATGGTGAGTCAAGAGAGTTGTATTTATAGACAAAGTACAACATTTCATTTCTATGTGCATTTCGGAAGCATATGGTCTCATGCATCCCTTTCTCATCCCACAGTGTACAATTTGGAGCCAACCCAAATTTGTCAGTGGAAAGGCCACACTCAGAGCAGCACACAGGCAATGAAACAAGGCAAGGGATAGTCCTGGTGCATACATATGTACTGTGTATTGCATACATGATTGTATACTGTATACAGTATATATGTATATTGTACAGTAGCACATTTCCCATGTTCATTTCCAGCCTGAAAAGCTATTCATTTATATGGCAGTTTTTCTGCTTACAAAGATGCCATTTTGTAGCAGAGTAATACAATTATAATAGCATTTCAGAGAGTGCCATTTATCTCAGAGTTAACTCTACATGATCTTCAATTATGACTATCATTATAATCCATTAATACAAAACCATCATGATGCAAGAGGGTTCAATTGACTACCTGTTCCTCAGTAGCTGGGGATTTGGCCACATTCCAGCAGCTGCTTGATAAATGGTAAATAATAATTGGTGTAGAAAGGCAAGATTCACTCTGTATCATAATGCCTCTGGCTCCCCACATCTAGCTCTGAGTGCAGCACCAGAACCACAGGGGAAAGAGCCTGTGCTCATCCCCAGCTTCCCTAAAGGACATCTGTGTAGCCGCTGACCAAGGTGGGTCCCACACACCTCCAAGAAAACTCAGGAATCTGTCCCTGTTTCCAAGCAGAGCAGTTCTACTTGTGGCACACTCTGTATTGACTGGGCAAGCTAGAGGGCCCAGCAGCCTGGGGGGCGGGATTAGTTAAGGGCAGTCAAAAGGTTCATCTGTCCCAGAATATTTTACTTAGCTTGTCACTACCGTATAATCCTTGAGAGGTGACACAGAGAAACCTCGCACTGCGCAGGTGTTAGTTTCCGGGCAGAGTCTAGACATAGAGGGATTCAGTTACAGAGAGCAAAGTTCTAAAAGAAGGGCCACTTTCTGGTCACTTTGTGAAGGGCAGACAGTGAAATAGTATTTTAGGTTTTTTAATATGATGCCCACACATGGTTTCCTCTTCAGATTAAGGACAACCTCAGTCTCTATCCCAATCCTGTTCTCTACCGAATCCCCAAGGAAGGATGTAAGAGCAGGAGTGAAAAGTGACAGTACCTGCAACCCGGAAATTGCCGTGGGGTACGGGGAGAGTGCTGTGGAGCCCAGATTCCTTCCGAGCAGTGGGGTCATGGGCGTGCTACTGGTTGTGTGGGTGGCACGCCAGTATGCCTCCAGGTACTCTCCCAGGTGTTCACACGCATCCTCCAGCTGGTTCTCATCCAATATAACATCAAACATTTCCTGCAAGGAAAATCCATTTCACTTACACTTCATGTTTTAGGCAATGGAACCTAAAATACTACTTAATGCAGATCATAGTGTGTCTCATGTCCAGTAGCAAACATCAGATGCGAGGGGCTGTCCTAGCAGTTTTCTGAAGTCAAAGTCAAGTGAAGAGCTGCAGAGGTAACCATGTGCAAACTAGGACGTTGATGTAAAAATGGGAATGCTCATTAAACATTTAGAGCTGTCATTTAGAAGAAAAAGATGAGGTAAGCACAAAGGTGTTCTAAGTAGAATACAGTGAAAAGATAATGTATTCTTACCTTTATCCATATCTTCCTATAGAGTTGAATTATACTTAGTTCTGAATATGAGAGAAGCAATTAATAGTACTGAAAGAGGAGTTCTAAAATATTTTGGGTAATGACAATATCATTGGAATACAGATTTCAGCTTCCCAAGTAACTCTCTTGAAGGGAATAACATTTACTTAGATAATTTTCAGAATGTTTGTGAAAATGATGTTACCTGTCTAATGATAAAACAATACTGAAAAAAGGTTTAGGATTAATGCTAGAAAATACAGCTAAATCACATTACAGTGATTTCTGCTAACAGAAGATCATTGCATGAAATCTGTGAAGTGGTTAAGGAAAGACAACCATGAGAACATCTATTAGTAGATTTCAGATGGTTTTCTGCATATTTTATTAATTCATCAAATAGTTACTCAGTACCTATTTTGTGCTAGGCATTGTGGGTATACAGTGGCGAAGAAACATATGCTCAAGAACATACAGTATGGTGGGAGAGACAAGTGTTAAAATCCTGAATGAGCTGTGTCACATGGGAACTTTAATTCAGAACGATAAAGAGACTGAGTCAGTTAATGCTTGGAGCTGCAGTTTAAAGTTCTAGATTTGAAAGAAGGCCCAGAGAGATATATAAAAATTGAATTTATGAGGGAGGAAAATTATGAGTAAGTCAAAGAATTCTATCCATAGAGATGTGAGAATAAAACAGATAAAGAGAACAAAGGACACAGTGGAAGAAGGAGACCAAATGGCCCATGAGAGACTGGGAAAAGAGCTAGTTTTTGCAGTTTCGTGTATATTTCTTCAATACATCCCCTTTTCCACTAAAGTAACTCAAGAGAGTTTCTATCTCTTGCAATTAAAAGCCCCCTCTGCCCTTAAAGTTTCAACAGTTACTTTACAAACACAGAACCTGAGAACTGACCATATGCTCTGACATAAACACTGCATGCTCTGATAAAAACGCAGTGCCAATTTGAATAGGACCAGAACTGCCCTACCCCAAAGAGCGTGCATAGACTCGGACTGAGACAGATGGCACAGGAAGGAGAGGAAACTGGCCACCACGGGAGCAAAGGGCCACTCTGTCAGCCACTCCAGGTTAGAACTGTTAGCAAATTCTAGACTGTATGTTGTGTGGTGTCAGCTGTTTACATAACTTTATTTATGCTATCTGTATTATTCAATTACATAGGCCTCACTGTATAATGCGGGTTCTCCCCTACGTGTAGTCTCCATAAATCATTTTCGTGCTTTCTTAAAGCTTCAGGTTACAGAATCCACCAGGGACACCTGAAGTGAGGGTCCTCACTATCACAGCCAGAACTGCAAAGCCCAGGCAGGGCAGAACCGGGTCGGCAGCACCTATTGCAGACGGTATTTGATCGAGGCTTATGTCTGCCTCACTGTCCCCATGTTGCACTGTCGTGGCTGCAGGCACAATTAAACATATACTTAGTTACAAATAATTTTAATAAAGTATGTCTTTGTGTCAATAGATATTTTCTATATCGGCACAGGTCTGTTTGCTGAAGGCTCAGTCGCTTCCAGGAAATGACGTGTATGCCGTGCTACAATGACAGCTCCATGGTGGAAGATGATTTGAAACTGCTTTTAGGCTTTCAAAAGCACAGAGGAAAGCAAATTTCAGCTTCTGAATGAAATTCTGTGACTAAAGATACAGCGACTAAAGTTGAATGAAATACTTTCAACGGAGAATTTTACAGCTTGTATATCTGCGACAATTTTTCTTTTGAACTGTTTAGGAAATAACACAGCTGATTAACCAGAGTGTAAGAAAGTGAGTGTAATGAGAAAAAAATTTTAACTATACATGAAATTCAAAGAGAAGCAGCTCAATGAATTATGCAAGCCAGCTTTGCCTGTTTTTCATAACCTTCAAAGGTTCATGTCCAGGTAGCAGCTTACTGTGCAGAACGTGAGGCCTCCAGCGTGGGCCATGGGCTCCGCGAGGTACCTAATCAGCAGAAGAGGGTGTGAGCAGCAGGCCAGTCAGGGCCGTGATCAGCGAGCCACTCCAGGGTATCACGCCCTCAGGGCCTGCTGGAGATGGGGTGACACCAAAGCCCTGCGGCAGCGAGTGCCCCTGACGTTCTGGGACAGGGTGCGTTCTTCAGCTGAGGTGGGCGGAGATAATGTGGCCACGGAACTACAGTGAACACAGGGTCCAAACAAACCGTTAGAAAACCAACCCTTTTTCTGGTTCAGCTCTTTTAGAAAAATTAAAAACCAGAGCATTTTCAATGACAAGACTGAAAAACACGCCTCTAGCTCATCCAGGGGTTCAGAGGATGAAAATGATGGGAAAAAAGAAGGGGAAAGATTGAAGCTGAATAAAGTGGAAAGGAAGATCTGCAATGTCCTTTTTGAAACCTGTAAGTACGCGCGCTTAATGATCTGTCCAGTTCTCTAGTCACAGAGCATCACAAACTTTCCTCACGGGAGGCGCCTGAAATTAGGCCAACCAACTGTCTTGGTTTGCCAGGGACTGAGTGGGGACTTGGGACTATTAGTGTCAAAATCTGGAAAATTGGGGAAGACCTGGCATAGCTGGTCATCCTACATTTTACAGAAGACAAAGCACTTCTTACACTGAGACTCGAAACAGGTTCTACTTATTTCTTTTACATTCTTTTGGGAGGGAAGATGTAGACAGAGAGTGGGCAAGTGTTTCTTTATGACTATGAAACACATATTTCCTAGAATAGAAGGAAAATCCCACTAAAGCTAATGTTATCTAGGAAGTTGCTATTGAATATTTTAAATAAAAAGTTTACAAAAACTTAGCAATTAATTTTGCAGTTTAACTTTTTTCAGGTTGGTGCCTGACTGAATATCGGCTGCCCAGGAGATTAAATACACAGAGACTCCCCCGTGGCGCACACGTTGCTTTACTTGTATTTGTTGCGGGTCCATAAAACCTCATGAGGGACAACCTTCCTGTTTCTAAGTGGAAAAAGAAATAATAGGAGTGAGAATCCTTTTATTTATTTCAATTGCAATGTAAAAATCCTAAATCTGCTACTATTTAAAAAAAAAGACTGGAAAACACCATTCAGTAAAATAAAATGGCTGAATGGCCAACACGTAATGCTAATTACAAAATAGTCACCCAGTGTTACTTTGATATCAAAACTGCTTTCTTTATGTTACTAAAGCTTTTTAAATCCTGAGCACTTCACGCACTGCTGGTCAGCCAGTGATAGGGAACAGGACGAGTAGGTTAAAGGGACTCTCCAATGCTTGGGAGGCCATGCAGGACACAGAAAGCCCACCAACACTGCGGGGCTCTAGCAGTCAGTCACCGGCACGGTTTCCTTGTCAACGAGCTAACCTGGAAAGATCATCGGAATTATTGCCACTGATTGGAGGTGAAAAACGTGAAGGCAAAGAACATCAGTGACTTTGACCCTAACTAGTTTCTTTCTTTTAACAATCTGTGCCATCCATTATGACCCCAACCACATTTTCCTCCCCACACTGCTCCATCCCGTCCACCTTACTCCCTCCATCCTTACCCTTCAGAAAGTAGAACAAGATCGACCAGTGCTATTTATTGTCTGTAGAAAAGGCACCCGGTGCTTTTAAACTCCTGTTAATGCAACCAGTAAGTCAGCATGGGTGGGTGGAAGTGAACTATCCCTGACTCCTTATATTCAAGTTGAGTGGCCTAGTCCTGGCAGCAAGAGTAGTACCCTTCGGACGGAGAGAAACAAGATCCTATGTGGCCTTGTTTCATGAAGGAAACCTCTGGAATTGATGACTCTCTTTTTCAAAAGCAGTGTTATGAATTAAACTACGAACACCCAGAGGCTCTGTAATAATGAGTGCACCGGTGGGGATGGCATTTCAAACAGATAGGCGAGTACACACGACTCTAAATAATTTAAAGAAAATGATTGTAAAAGGGTCATGGAAAATGACTACCGCGATAGGAATACGATCAAGGACACTGGGCACTATCATTCACTTCAGAGTTCTTGTGTTTAATAGAATAAATCTGAGTCCATTCAGCAATGGAAAAGAAAGGGTGATAGACGGGAACTACTATGGTTACTGTAATGTTAGAGGTTTGCAAGGCTCTTCGGAGGAGATGAGCTCCCGTCTTGCAGAGAGAGCGATCAATGTCATTTTACCAGCACAAAAAAAAAAAAAAAAAAATTACATAGCTCAAAGAGCCTCTGGGTCAGCTTTTGGTAACACAAGCCAGCTTGTAACTAAGTAGGATTAAAGGATTACATTTCATTTATAGATTCAATTGTCTGCCTATCTGCTTTTCTCACCATGCATTCTGTAGCTCCTATTACCACAGTACTGGGGCAATTTGAACTTTGACTTCTTTAAAATGTACTATTTTCAAATTCTCTAAAAAGTAAATAGGTAGAAGCCAAATGAAATCTAACAATATACTGTACAGACGTATATTATAAACATGAATTCAGGCTAGTCGTATAAAAAGGTGTATGTGAAAAGGGCTTGTGTGTCCTAATCTCACAGGCCCTTTGCTGTCTGTACCCCACCTTTTCTTCTGTGACTCCAGAGTGGGCAAGGAAGGAAAGAACTCCCTCTTCCAGAGCAGAAGTATTCAGGAGTACAGACCCCAGCTCACCTTTCTGTCTGTGGCAGATCAAAAATGGCCACCAGGTTTTTGATACGTCCTGTGTCCAGATGGAGGGTGCGTCCCCTCTCCTGGAATCTGGGCAGCCTCTGTGACCCCTCTGACTAGCAGAAACCTGTGGAAGTGATGCTGCGTCACTATCTAAGCCCAGGATCTAAGCCTAAGAGTTTGGAATACGTGCTCTTGGTGCTCTGGGAGCTGCCACATATGAAGTATGTTTTCCTGTTGGAGAGATCCCATGGAAAGGCCCTGACCCCACACAGAGAGGCAGAGGAGCTGACTGGGCCCAGCCTCCCAGCCATGCCTGCGGAGGGATCTGGTCACCATCAGCGGGATCCCACCAACTCAGCTGGTGGTTGGTTGAAGTCACTAAGTCTTGGGTTAGTTTTTTGCACAATAATAAATAACTAGTTTTTTTTGCAGAGTAATAGGTAACTAGACTCTTGTCCTGGATAGGACAAAGGTGGCCACATTGGTGGGCTGACAGCGCTGAGCCTGCCTCCCGTTCCCATATTCTGATTCATTTACATATTGTCTATGGCTGCTGGCTTGCCTGCTACAAAGACAGAGATGAGTAGTTTTGTGAAGACCAAATGTCCCACAAAGCCCGAAATATTTACTATTTGACCCTTTACTGAAAAAGTTTTAGAAGAGGCCTTACCCATGCAACTCAGGGGAAGCAGAATTTGCCACCCCAAAATATGTTGTTTTGGGGGACATTGGTTATTTTAAGCTGGTTATTTTTAAGAAATGAAGGTCTCAGGAATAATCTATGATCTGATCCCTAACTGCTTAAACAGAATTTAGATAGAGGACCTGGACCTACTCCAGGAAAGGAGAGATCATCCCAGGTAACTAGAGTTTAATATGAATTAGGTGTGAGGGACAGGGAGGAGCCCAGCAAGGCCCATTTGGACAAAGTCCTCTCTGCGTCCCATTGTTAAAGACGTCCAGCAAACATTTATTTACCAAACATTTGCTTCTGCATCTCCACATGAATTGCCTTCCTGCTCTCTGAAGTCCCAAACCACACCACACTTTCTCCTAAGCTTGAAATGGCAGATAAGATTTAGCTGCCAGATTAAACGTATTATTTACGTCTTGGGTCCTATATTTTTATGGAACTCCTGATGTACATTCATAATTGAATTTGGTTATTTTCTCCTGCTAATCTGTCTAATGTCAATTTGGTTATCAGACCAGCCAGACGAACTAAGAGAAAAAGAAGGGGGAAATTTCCCCCTCCCCGACAAAACCCATCATTTCTCTCCTGGAGAATATGTGATAACCAGCCTGTTGCCATTCACTATCTAAATTTCTGCAAAGGGAAGGCAGAGATCTCACATTGACTGTAGCCAAGGTAAGTAGAACTGTGAACGCTGGTTCATCTCTCTGGGTCCTAGTTCCCTCATTAGTACAATGAGGAGGCTGGACTAGATCAGCCCTTCTCTAAAGTATTCTGTGAAACACTAGACCTATAGGATCCTCTATGGGAAAATGGCTGTATAGTCAAAATTTAGGGGAAGCACTGCACACTATTTGACTGAATGGAGATATAAAATGTTCAGAATTAAGGCTTCTGCAGTCTACCTTTGTTTATACAAGTGTTTTCTCAAACATTCTTGGTATCGGAGCCATTTCTTCATCACACCTGTTGACATTGTGTAGTTCCCATATTAGGAAGAACACACTCCAGGAAACACCACACCAAGTTCTCCTAAAGGCCCCTTTTTGCTTCCACAGTCCCAGAGTCCAGGATTCATTGTTCTGGTAACAGAGAGTTAACCGCTTTCAGTACTCTTCCAGACTTCCCTTTGCAAAGACTGCTGCCTTAATTTCCTAGCAATGTGAGACTATAATTTGCTGACATTAGAGATTGAGGATGCAGTGGCCAATTAAGCAAGTTGCAAATTCTCCTAGAGGAACTGAAATGACACAGTGATCACCAATTTTGGAAGACAATTATAATTATGGTCTTTAAATAAAGCATAATCATCAGAAATATATTTAAAAAGTACAATAAAATTCCAGGTTATCTGACCAATACTGTAAAACAAGGAATTTTTATCCTGCTGAGAGACTGCGCCAGGACAAGGCTGTCTTCCCACTGTACGAAGCTGTTGGACATATCTGACATGGGGGCACACCCTAGGAGGGTCTGGAGAAGCCACTGGGGAGCCAAAGGGACCCCTGAAGCGGTGTGTGAGAGCCTGTGTTCCCCAGAAAAGGGAGGGGCGGAAGGAAACGCCAGAGGCTTGTGGGACTGAAATTGCAGCGTGCCCTGACAGATTTCCACACCTCTGGGTAAAGGGTAAAGGGTAAAAAAAACCCTGTCACATAATATAGTAGGAGGGAGCTCACAGGGAGCTTGGCCAGCAGAGTAAAATGTTTGGACTGAGGAAAAGACCCACCTACTTGTTTCCAGCGCACATGGAACTTTGGGGCCAAAGATTTAAATGGAGAGCGGCAGAGTGGTGGCCCTTCTCCTGCCTGTCATTCACATGGTTGGGGGCCGGCTGGCAAAGGCCGAGTTCAGTTAGCTGGGCTGTGCCCCAGGGAAGCCTGCCCCTACAGCCACCTATGGGATGCTGCAATATCTTGTGTGCTCAACGGACAGTGCCAGGCTGCGACCCTTCTCCTGCTATGAGAGCAGCGGCCAGTGACCTCACAGCCCTGGGGATGTGAGCAGCCTCGAGTGCTGGGCCCTGCGGATGGATCCCCTGACGACCAGGTGCAGAGTTGGCAGGGCCCAGGCCATAACACAGGACGCTGCGGTGAGGCAATGATGGCATCTGCCCTACAAGCACAACTCCAGGAAGGGAGCATGAAGCCAGAGAGACATCCATGTAGCATCCTGTGCCCCAAAAGGACATGAGAATGGAGCAGGGTTTCTGGACACTGTCTCTGGTTCTGGGGGCAGCTGAGTTCTATGTTTTGTGGAAGAGATTGACCTGGAGTTGGAGGGTCTCCTGCTCCCCCAAATTGGGCAACATTTCAATAAAGACCTTTTCTCTTTTCCATCAACTTTTGATTTATGGTTGTGTTCAGCATCAGGCACCCAGATACCACTCTGCTCGGTAACACTCAGGCAGCTCACAGTATTATTTGCATTTAGTATGCACATATCTTTTCTTGCTTCCAGCTATTTCAGACCTAACTCATTGCATCATTTGCACTTGTTAGCAGTAACATATTGCATTGTATGCAAGTCTCTCAGCACTAAGATACCTCCTTTTAATAGGATACACGTATTTTCTCTAGTAATTATTAGGAATCAATGTTAATAAACTCAATCTCATAAAAAGATCAAATTAACAAGCAACAGGTTAAATTCACCTAAAATGTATCTCAAAGAATTACTTACTGAGACTTCTTAAAGCATGATTATCAAAACTTGTGTATATATTAATCTAATTCAGTGGTTCTCAACCTGAAGTGATTTTTTTCTCCTGCGGGGGGGGGGGTGGCATTTGGCAATGTCTACAGATGTTGTTGCTTGTCACACTTGAGCATAGTTAATGGCCAGGGATGCTACCAAACATCCTACAATGCAGAGGACTGCCAACAAAACATTATCCAGACTAAAATGTCAATAGTGCTGAATTAAGGAACACCGATCTAAACCACTCTTTTAATCTATGAGATTTATGAACTACCAAATTGTTTGCCAAGAGTTGATTTAACAAACTGTAATCTTTTTAGTCCATATACTCCTTGAAGGCAGGAACATGCCTTTGTATCCCTTACTCTAGAGTGGTACCAGGCCTAATACTTAAATAATGTTTGCTGAGTGTATTTTAATACTCGCCAAGAATGTAAATTGCAAGAGAGCCACATTGAACTGAGATGACTAAACATTTGGAGTCTGTCTGGTTCAACCACATGGAGACATGGATGTCATGTCCTCAGACACGCCCACTGGTGACCTGCAGAAGTATCTGATCTTGATGTTTTGAAACAATGAAGATATCATCTGACTTGATACATCTTATTCTTATACTCTCCTGTTCTCTGGGCTCCACCACCCACAGGGATTCAATATCTCTATGCTGATCACTCCCAAAATCTAGACAGAATAAGAGTCTTAGGGTTGAGAAGGAATCTTAAATACCATATTCATATCTCAGATAGCTTACCATCCCCATAGCCTTCACCAGGGGAGATTCCTTTCACAATGTATCTGTCATCTGTCCATACAGCCTACTCCACCCGTACCCCTGAAGCAAGGACTCACTACTCAGAAAGCCAGCACATTGTTTTTGGCATTTCCATTTGGGCAGACTTGTGAAATGTTTTTCTCCCGGGGGATCAGTCTGACCACTCAGACTAATGAAATTAGACAGTCCTACCAGCTCTTAAGTCCACTCAGACCTGCTCCTGGAAACTCCCACTAAGCTTTTTTATTTTTATTTTTAGAGGTAGCATAACTTGTGGGAGTTTTATTTTTTATTTTTAATTATATTTTATTGATTATGCAATTACAGTTGTCTAAATTTTACCACCCCCCCTCCACCAGGCACCATTCCACATCATGAGGAAATCTCCACACCGTTGTTCACGCCCATCGGTCATGTGTATAAATAAGTTCTTTGGTTCCTTTTCTTATACTGTACTTTACATCCACATGGCTATTCTAAAACTACCTACTTGTTCTTAATCCCCTCACACTTCACACCCATTCCCCCATACCTCCTTCACACCTGGCAACCATCAAAACACTCTCTGTATCCATGACTCTGTCTCTGTTCTTCTTGCTTGCTTAGTTTGTTTTTTTAGATTCAATTGTCCATAGATATGTATTTATTGCCATTTTACCGTTCATAGTTTTGAACTTCTTTGTTTTCATAATCAAGTCCCTTTAAAATTTCACATAATAATGGTGGAGTGATGATGAACTCCTTTAGTCTGTTCTTGTCTGGAAAGCTCTTTATCTGTCCTTTGATTCTAAATGATAGCTTTGTTGGTTAGAGCAATCTTGGCAGTAGGTCCCTGCTTTTTGTAACTTGGAATATTTGTTGCCAATGCTTCCTAGCCTGTAAAGTTTCTTTTGAGAAATCAGCTGACAATCTTATGGGGACTCTCCTGTAAGTAGCTAACTGCTTTTCTCTTGCTGCTTTTAAGATTCTGTTTTTATGTTTTACCTCTGCTTTAATTATGATGTGTCTTGGAGTGGGCCTCTTTGCATCCGTCTTGTTTGAGACTCTCAGTGCTTCCTGGAGTTTCATGTCTAGTTCTTTCACCAAATTGGGGAAGTTTTCTTTCATTATTTTTTCAAATAGATTTCCAATTTCTTGCTGCTTCTCTTCTCTTTCTGGCATCCCTATGATGTGAATGTTGGTCCTCTTGAAGTTGTCCCAGAGGCTGCTTATACTATCCTCATTTTTTTGGATTCTTTTTCCTTCTTGTTGTTCTGATTGATTGTTTTTAGCTTCCTTATGTTCCAAATCATTCATTTCATTCTTGGCTTCATGCATTCTACTGTTGTTTCCCTGTAAATTGTTCTTTATTTCAATTAGTGAATCCTTTGTTTCTGACTGGATTTTTTTACGCTGTTGAGGTCATTACTAAGTTCCTTGGGCATCCTTATATCTAGTGTTTTGAACTATGCATCTGATAGATTGCTTATCTCCATTTCATGCTGTTCTTTTTCTGGAGTTTTGATTTGTTCTTTCATTTGGGTCATGTTTCTTTTTCTCCTCATTTTGGCAGCCTTCTGTGTTTGTTTCTATGTATTAGGTAGAGCTTCTATGGCTCCCTGTCATGGTAGTGTGGCCTAAAATAGATGTCCTGTAGGGTCCTGTAGGGTCCAGTGGCACAGGATCCCCTACCACCCAATCTGAGTACTTGAGGTGCACCTTTCGTGTGGGCTGAGTATATTGTCCCCTTGTAGTTGGGCCTTGACTGCTGTTCACAGTTCAATAGGAGGGATTTGCCAGTCCAGTTAGCTGCAAGGACTGGCTGTTATCTCTGATCAAAAATCTCTACCCTCCGTGGAGGATCAGCTGTGCAGGGGTAGGGTGGTGGTGCTCCAATGTGGTCGGTAGTTGTCCACTGGTTGTGCAGGCCCTGGGGTTTTGTGGGTGGTTTAGGCCAAGGTTACCTACTACCTATGTTCTGCCTGGGGCCACCCTGCCTGAGAT
This sequence comes from Micronycteris hirsuta, assembly GCA_004026765.1. NCBI lineage: Eukaryota > Metazoa > Chordata > Mammalia > Chiroptera > Phyllostomidae > Micronycteris > Micronycteris hirsuta. The sequence goes on along the minus strand of PVJI01005867.1, from coordinate 23,038 downwards.
ATAAAGCAATCTGAGATGGCTGCTTTGCATGCTGGCCTTGGAGATTCCCAGGCAAAGCCAAACTGTGAATCTAGGCTGGCAGCTGCTAGTGCCATGCCTATGCTGACCTGCCAAGAGGTACAGGGGAGTTACTGAGGCTGGCTGTTGCTTGAAAGGATTTAGCAAGTTATGAAACATGAGCCAAGACCAGCCATTCACATGGAAAAGGCACTGTTAACAGCTTGCATGGAAAAGTAAGTTGGGTGGGAGGGGGGGAGTCTCTGGGGATCTCTAGGGCAGGGCAAACTGTATTAGCCAGGTTGATGGAGGTCACAAAAAGTTCCACTGCATTCACAGTCTAATTCACAGTAATGGCACCCACCTGCTGGCTCTGTGGCTCTGTGGGTGGAGGGATCAGAAAAAAAACAGTGGCCTCTGCCTGCCTTTCTGTCTTAGAGAAAGCTGTCCCCAGCTCTTGCCTTGATGCCAGACACTTCGGTTCCTCCCTGTGTGCCACTGGTACCTTTCAAGCTGCTACCCCAGTGCTGGAACTCGGAGGGAGTGAGTCTGAGTAAGTCTTTATGTGGGTTCTTTAAGGGGAACTGCTTGGGACTCCAGAAGTTTCTTCTACTGATTCAATCCCCACTGGCTTTTGCAGCCAGAAGTTATAGGGACTTATCTTCCTGGCACTGGAACCCTGACCTGCGGGGGCCTGATGTGAGGCTGTGACTTTTCGCCTCTGAGAGATCTCTCCTGAATTTTTATCCACCACACGTGGGCGAGGGACCTGCAGATCCAAGACTCTACTGATCCTAACAGTCTAGATGGATGTGGTTTCTTTAAATCTGTAGTTGTCAGACTTCCATTGAACTCGATTTCTGATGGCTTTGAGTGATGGTTGTTCTATATTTTAGTTGTATTTTTGATGTGTTAGTGAGGAGGCAAACTATGTTTTCCTATGCTGCCATTTTGACTGGAAGTCCCTCCCGCTGATTTTAGCACCACCTCTGGGACCTCACAGAATTCACTGCCTTCATGGTGTAGACTTTTCTACATTTGTGAAGTCACACGTGGCAAACAAGTTTTGAGAAACTAACCTGTGTTTTTCCTGTTCGTGTCTATCGTTTTCCCTGTTCTTGTCTACCATTCAAATTGGTGGCAGGATCTGTTCTCCCTTTTCTGGGAAGTAGCGGAGGAAGAGGTGGAAGTTGGGGGATGGAGATTGTGGCAGGAAATTGCCAGCTCTCTATTTCCCCTCCTGGGTTTTGTTTCCCAAAAGCCTAAATTGGCTGCAGAGATATTACTAACTACCTCTGGAAATGAAAGTGGGGATGCTTTTAGTACATTCAAAGCTGAGAGGAAGTTCCTTTAATAGCAACAAGAGGGAAAAAAAGGAAGACACCTCCCCTCCCTCAGAGAGCAAAGAAAGGGAGCTTCTTGCAAAGTTCCAGGGATGAGGGCTATTATCTCCCTGCCTTACAAAGATTCCCTGTTCCACAAGGTTTGATACAGCAGTGCACCCATCCCTAAGGATCACATGGCCCTGGGGAATGGTTTTCTGAATTGGAACTCTCCCCCTCACTCCCTCAATTTCCTCACCAACCCTACCCTTACAACTTGGAGTCTTTGTTCTGCTCTTGGTTAGGGTAAATGTGGCTGTAAGCATAGCTAAATATCCTACCTGCCTAGTGGAGTGAGAGACAAAATATAAAATGCACTATTTCTTGCATGGCCAAGTTTGGGACCAGAGGTTCATTTACGCTACACAGCTCTGTGTAGAGGTGGAGTGGCATAGTGAACAGAGGTTTGTTGGAGTCAGATAGATCTAGGGTTGAATCCTGGCACTCATTTACTAATTCCTACCTCCAGCAGGCTTCTTGACCAGGGACTTACTTTCTCCTCTAGAAAGAAAGAATGCTATTATTTACTAGGGCACTCATAGAGGTGTGTGCTCAGATTTCCCTTGAGTGAGAGTCTACTGTGATGAGTGTAGGCAGCAGACAGACTTGGGTTGTTGCACCCTCAGTATCCACCACAGCATTCAAGCTGAGGCCACGCCCTCCCCAGGCTGCTCCCTGTCAATGCCTGAGCACAGAACTGGGATTGGAGCCTGGACATTTGTTCCACATGAGACTCCTCTAATAGGCAATCTTTTCTCTGGGGATCCCCATGTAAGCGACTGAAATTTTCTCAAGGCTGCATCATAGTCTCCTTTCACAGGGTCAGGCCTGCAACAGGTCTGAAGGCTCTCCCTGCCAGTTCCCACTTATCTCTCACTGGTATTTTTTCCATTAAATCTGCACTTCTTATTTCATTTAGGTCTCTGCTTCCCAGAAGACCCTAACTGACATAACTACCCTTAGAAGATCATTCTAAAAATTGAAAACAATAGTAGTTCCTGGCTCTTGGTAGCTGATCAATAAAGGTTATTGTCCTTCAACTGGGTAAGACATTCTTCTACATTTGCTCAGTGCTTCAATCATACAGTCCATTGTATAAGTGGACTTCATCAGTAGACAATGTGAAGTCAGACTTCTTAACATAGCACTCCAGACTCCAAGCTACCCAAATTATCTATCTGTAGGTAGGTAACAAGCTGTGTGTGTGTGTACTAGGGTGGGATTTTGAGGGGAGGAAGCTGGTTTTAGAGCCAGATGAATCATAAATCTAATCCTTATTTGCTTTGACTTTAGGGGAATCATTTCACCTCTTGTCTTCAGTTGCCTCAACTCTATAATGGGGATAATACTACTTACCTTACTAGCTAACTGTGAGGATTAGAGACAATCTATATAAAACATCTATCATGGTGTCTGGCCCAGTGTAAGCATCTAGTAAAAGGATGCATTATTACTCATTGCCTGTATATCCTTTCATTCATTCACTAAATACTTATTGTGGGCCTGCTGTGATAGGAGCTTGAGATACCACAGTAAAGCAGACAGACACAGATCCTTAGGGAGCCTGACAGGTTAGGCATGGCACAGCACAAGTACATCTAGTCATTATAGCAGAAACACTTAGATGATACTTATTACGTGCCAGACACTGTTCTAAGAGCTTTAGCATATATTCACTCATTGAGTCTTTATACAAACCCAATGAGGTAGGTATATGCTGAAGATTACATAAGTAGGGATGTAATCCCTAGCATGGATTTGAACTCAGGCAGTCTGGCTCCAGAGTCTGTATTTTTTAACAGCTATGCTGTGTTGTCTTTGTAAACATCTGAATTGAATTTTATGCTTTCACTGAGCATAAACAATCCTTACACAAGTATAAATCAAGTGTTCAAATCAGTAGAAAAAAAGAGTTATTTCCTTTAGAGAAACACAGGCAGAAATAGTAAGTCAGCCGGGCAGGTGTAGACACTGATCAGCCACTGGTGACCTACCCACGTGATAGTGGTTACCTCTCCCCACCCACCCACCTCCCACCATTTGCTTGGCTTCCAACTCAGCAGCTATTTTCTGGCAATGGCACTGGGGAAAAAGTTGCTGTAATATGACTTTTCATCTTACTTAAGCGTGACCTCTTCACCTGCTATCTCCACAGCACCCTTCTAGTTCCAACACATTCTCAACCACCAAAGTCATAATCTTTTATACCTATCAGGACTTTCAGGCAGAAGAGTTAAGGAAAGTCAAATCAGTATGTTTTCTTTTCTTTTCTTTTCATTTCATAAAAGCGCCACATGACTGGATTAACTAACTTCATTTTTTATTACATGGTAGGCACCACCAGTTCTGGATGCCTGTGGACAGTCAACATGATGGTATCCATTCATTTCAAGAAATTCATTAGGTTTATGACAACATACCATCTTCATCATCATTCTAGAATAAACATGACAATGCTAATATGAAGAAAATACCTCCTCTCCTAACGAGTCAAGAATAATTAAGACAAAGTGATTGTACTTACTGGGGGGCATTGTGCAAGTTTGTCAGCTGCCACCAGTTGCACATTTAAGTGTTTACTTTGGGACTTTCCTCTGGATTTAATCAACCGCTGTAAAACCTGATAGAAGAAGACATGAATCTGAGACACTGTCAATGAGTTAAAGAAAACCTAATAAACCAAGGCCCCCTATACAGTCTCTTTAGCATTGGGTATTAATAGCAAGAAAACACAATGTGGCAAATCATATATAAACTCTGTAATGACATCATCCACTTACACTGGCTTTTAGAGTGGGTTTGGTATGTGCTTCCTATTCTCGCTCCATGTGAGTTCTTGGTGGGGTCTAGTTTCCACCTACATTTTATCCAGAGATTTCAAAGAGAGCCCTGCAAAAGTGGAGGAACTAAACTGTACCAGGCCATTTATGTCCAAATTCAGTTGTTCAGGAGTAATATTTTGGTTCACTACCTCAATTTCAGATAAATATCAGAGTCAATTATATAACTGGTCCTTTTGTCACTGATAAGTATTGGGGCATTCCAGTTTGGTTTTCCATTAATAAGATTATTTTGTGATAGAAATCTAAGCAAAACATTTGTACTGGTATATTGCCACATATAAACCAGTGATACAACAGTGTTCTGGGCACGGCTATAAGTGCATTTTGCCGTACGCTGCCCTTTCCCTTAGTTTTGTTTTATTTTTTTAGCTCGAACAGCACCCTCTCCCCAAAACAGCACTAGTGAATGAGGCTCTATGACACCTCAGCACATATGCCTATAAGAACCGCAGTTCCTGTACATATGAACCCCACGGTGACTGGGGCAGGGGGTGAGAGGGGCTTAAATCTATTCCATTGCAGTGAAGGGTGTCTGAATCCCCTTCAGTCCCCTTCAAAGAGACCTCCAGGTAGTTGAAGCAACTTCTGTCCATTCTAATGATTCCCAACAGGCCCTGGTATGGTCAGGATTCCCAAGCTCATCCTGCGTAGAACCAGTGCCAGAATGGAAGGCTAGGGACAACAGAGGGGCTGGGGAGGAACAGCTTCTGTAGGCATTCCCCACCCATGAGAAGAGACTACTGTTCTGGTTGGAAGTTGAGTTGGCATTTAAGTATTAAAATGCACTCTTGGAATCACTGAAAAGCATTGATTATTAAGGTAGTATCTCCCAAGGGTATATACGAAGTCTGTCCAAAACAAGTCCAGCCATTGTTAATATAACGAGAAAGGTTTGGGTGACATCGATGTAACCTAGCAGCCAAGGAGAATGGACTGGAATGCACATGTGTGAACAATAATGACTTCACTGTACTAGTCAGTGGGGGCAGTAGACCCGATCAAATAAGTATGTGTACTGTATGGCCATTGTACTCAAAATGACTGAGCAAATAGAGCAATGAATCTGCATCAAATTTTGCATTAAGCTTGAACATTCCTCTGCGAAAACTATTCAGATGATTCAGAAGGCTGCAGCTATGGGAAACTGATGATTGGCAGCTTCATCACAACAATGCACCCACTCATGCATCATGTCTTGTGTAGAGTTTTTGGAGAAACATCAAGTCACCCTGATGACTCAGCCCCCTACAGCCCAAATTTGGCCCCCTGTGACTTCTGGTTTTTCCCCAAACTAAAATCATCTTTGAAAGGGAAGAGATTTCAGACCATCAGTGAGATTCAGGGAAATACGACAGGGCAGCTAATGGCACTGGGAGAACTGTGTGAGGTCCCAAGGTGCCCACTTTGAAGGGGACTGAGGCATCACTGTCCTGTGTATACTGTTTTTTTGTATCTTGTATCTTCTTCAATAAATGTCTCTATTTTTCAAGGTACATGGTGGGATACTTTCTGGACAAACCTTATATTTCATATTAACTTTTTACAACATCAATAGTTTTTAAAAATTAAAGAAAACTCAAATCAAAAATGACCAATCTGAGGCGATCTCACTTTCATTCCTCCCCCTCCCCCACTGGTGGCATGAAGATACATGGCAAATATCCCATGTGCTTAATCACAGAATAACTATATTCCTCAAAGAACCATAAGAGATTTTATACGATGATGTATGACTTCATATGTGATAAATCTAGATACTTTTTTTGAACTATATACTCTCTCAACTGGGGAGAAAATATAGATGATAAAAGAATCAACATTATCCACCCTGGCTGGTGTAGCTCAGTGGATTGAGCGCGGGCTGTGAACCAAAGTGTCGCTGGTTCGATTCCCAGTCAGGGCACATGCCTGGGTTGCAGGCCAGGTCCCCAGTGGGGGTCACATGAGATGTTTCTCTCCCTCTCTTTCTCCCTCCCTTACCTTCTGTCTAAAAATAAATAAACAAAATCTTAAAAAAAAAAAAAGAATCAACATTATCCAAGAAATTTACCAAAATTAATCCCAAAGTCTCTGACAAACCAGAGATTACTTTTCCTCACCTCTCTTAATTTGTTGTTTCTATTATATTCTTACAAAACTGCCTGGTTAGGGAACCACAGCAGACTGTGAACTTTTTGAATTTAACTTGTTATGTCAGAATTTCTAGAATCTTTACAAACTGTGGGAGTTAAAAGCTGTGCTCATTAAAAGGGGTCTAAACAAGACATTTTTCTTGCCCACTAATAAAAAAGCAGAGCAAAAAAAAAAATGAGCTGCTAATTCTTAAGCTAGAGATGAACTAATTACCTTGGGAGATGAGACTTTTACATGAACGATGATCGGTGCTAAGGAAGTCTTTATAAGTTGTGCTGGGTGGTTGATGGTGTCCGCGTCGAGAACAACCAGTTGCAAAGACCTTGCCAACTCAAAGATCCTTTCAATTTCACTTTGTACTTCCGCTAAAAGAAGAAATAATAAATAACAAAGAATGGTTATTTTTATTAATTCATTCTTATATTTAAAAAATATAGTACCCCTTTCAGATGTTGGTCTACATTGTAACACAGAACATTTAAAATTTACATATTCTGATCTAACTTAAGATCTTTTTTCTAAAGAGAGAGAAATGGGTTGACTTTTGCATAAAACCAAACAGTTGGTAGAAAATTTGAGATGGCTCTCTTGATTGCTTCTCACATTCACTGCAATATTTACCTATTGACAGAGCTATGCTATTTTTTAGTGTTGCTTTGTCTCAAGAACTTTTATTTTGGCTATAGAAGTTGAGACCACATTTAGGAAAAATATTTCTACCAAGGAACAACTTACATATTAATATTTTATGGGTATCTTTTTAAAAAATCTCACAAGTCACCTGTTTTGACTGATGCGCATGTTTTTGGACCCTTAGTTAAACATTCTGGGTCTGATCTTGTAACTAGCATATTGCTAAGTCTTAACTTAAGTAGTAGGGCCAGGGCACTGTTCTGAGGCATAATTATCTTCAGTTTTCTTTACAATAAAACTAAGACCAGTTATATTAAAATGCTGCAATGCATCTAGATGCAAATCTATTTGGCAGCTGTAATAGCTAAGATAGTTGAATCTACGAGTGAATCTGGTCAAACAAAGAATCTAGTTATTGTCAACGTCTAAAGCAATCCGGCTACTTTTAAAAGCAAAACAGATTATCCATAAAACCTAATGTTGCTTTCTGAAATATGAAAAAATGTTTAAATATATATATATATTGCAAATCACCTGACTTACTGGGTCATGTTCAAAGTCTAAATCAAACAATTTTCAGAGAGATGATCTTGGTTTGCTTTTTACTTTTTATTTGGGCTATGGTATGCTCAGGTATGACCTAACAATGTTGTAATCTCATCCAAATTACAAGGAGTAGCCAAAGATACCTAACTTAAATTACTTCAAAGATGGCCTAGGAAAAGGTGGTGTTGCTCAAATATCCTCCCTGAAAAGGGCATGTACCAGAATCCCTGGTTTGTTCTGTTTTCCCGTTGAACTCAAGTTCATGTCGCCTCCCTTCGATAATCAAAGTATCGACGGTGTGTGGGAGCATGAATGCTCAAAACTATCACGTAACTTTATTTTCTCGGGCTTTGCCTAATAGTATAAACTTCTTTTCCACAGAATCTGTGTATTAAAAGGATGAATTTAAAGAGTCAATAGATCTACTGTTTTCATATTATCTAATACCAATGGCCTGAACGATTTCATGTTGCTTTGAAAGGCGACTAGCTTTGAGGATGGCTTGGACAATTAGGCTCATTTGAAAAAATTTTTGAAATTACATTCTACGTTGGTTAGTAATAATAGCATACCTGTTCCTTTTTTCTCATGTCAGAAACAGTTAAAAAAAAGATTTTTCTTATGAGAGAAGTTTAAAAAATAAATTTTATATGTATATATTTATTAGGAAATTTCAGCCTCAGGCTGTTGGGGTCTGTTCTCCATTTGTTGTTTTTATCCAGCTGCCACCGGTTTCATGTAGCTCGCCCAGACCAAGCTACAGCAAGTCTATATTGCTTTAAGCTTCAAATCTAAACTCAGCCTTTTCTGAAGAAGCAAAAAGTCAGTGACAGACTGGACGGCTCTGGTACGAAGGATCTTCAAGGCCCTCTGAGTCTTCAGGTAAATAACTCAGGAACCCTGGGCCTTATTTTCTCCGCACCAGCAATGAGGAACGTGTGGATTTTGACAGGCACTGAGGGCAGGCACACCTCCTGCTTAACCAGCACAAAATTCATGGGCACTCGGCACTCTGGCATGAACGGAGAGGCACTTGGGCAGAGTTAGCCGGGAGGCTGCAGAGAGCCACACTATAAACTGGAGTCGGCCCAGTATCTGGATAATATGTATACAGAAAGCAGCAAACAAATTGTATGTGTGAGGAAGAGAAAGGCATGTTTATCTACATAGCTAATTTTCTTAAAGTAAAGCTTTAACCAAACCCAACAACTTTGACTACACAGGCTGATTTCTCAGAAGGCTTGCAATGGAAGTTTCACCGTGATTTTAGTTCAGATAAATGGAGCTCTGAGAACTCATAGACTATGATGCTGGAAGAATGTTAACAAACACTTCCAAACTTGACCATGACTGATCTGGATCCGTCTCTCTCCAGCCTTTCTATCACCTGTGATCTTTTTTCTATCCAAATGTTTTAACTACCTTGATGGTTCCCTAGGCTCAAAGCAGCATTTCTCAGAGTGCATACCCTGGAAGACTAATCCCCTAAGACATCCTATGGGAAGAAGGAGGTTTTCTGTAAGAGAAATATTGCATAGTATAATCATTTCTTTTGGAATTTCAAACATGCATTACCCTTTGTATCTGTTAAAGCTATGAGAAGTGTTCCAATGAGGAAACTTGCCCATTGCTTAATACACAATTTCCAAATTTATTTGACCATAGAAAACATTTTGGGTGTAACAACTATTTAGTATCTTTTAAAAATACATTTCATGAGCTGTAGTTTGGAGATCTCCTTAGCGAGGCATATAGAGCACTAACACACTGGCCTCAGTCTACTTTTTTCTGTCTCTTCTGTTGCCCTCAAACACATCATCGCTCCCATTTTCTAGGTCTGCTCTGTACAAAACTAGTTGTTTCTCAACCACACAATGATTTTTATGTATATATGCTGATGCCTTTGCACATTCTTGTCTGTCTTGAAGAACCAGCTCAAATATAACTTCAGGGATGTCTTCTCAGGCACCTCTTAGTTCCTGTCCTTCTTTCTTTATACCCTCAGCTCTTGGCTCGTAATTCTCTTATCAAACAGTACGGTAACCACCTGTTTTTTTCTTTCTGTTTGCTTGTGGGTAAGATGCTTTGTCTTAGTCACATTTGCACTTCCCAACTCTGGCATAACGCATGGCACGTAACAAGTGTTCAATAAACATTTGATGGAGGAATCTGCAAATGTGCATGAATGAGCAGGCAAACGGACAGAAGTGGCTCACACAGTGATTATTATAATAGACTACCATTATATTAACTCCAGTGCTTGTGGTACGTGAGTTCTCATAGTAAAGGGGAAAAGCAATGAACTGTCATCTACCTTGTTTCTTCCTCAATATTTACACTAACTCACCCCACCTACTCCACTGACTCTGACAACAGGTGAATAGATTATGCCGATGACTTCAAAGAATATTCATGAAACCCTTGGTTGGTGTGTATGGTTAGAGTCAAGGAACCTAGTTTATGCTCTTGAGTGTCTAGTAGCCTCTCGTCATCCATCAGAGGAAGGCAAAGGCACTGTGAGGAGAGGAGAGGAAAAGACAGGAGAGCAGAGACCAGATGCTTATTTGAGAAATATTTAATCTAATTTGGCATCCTTGTCACCCACATTTGATTTTAGTCAGTTACCTAATCTGATCCATCAGCAGCAGCACTGCTATCATCAGCTCCTGAAGGTGAAAATACTGTGCCTTTAAAAGTGTTTCATTCTGTATGTGGAAGGTTCTAAACACAGGACCAAAAAACCACTGATGCCTGGGATCCTGCCCGGACAAGCTCTAACACCTATTTCATTTGGTAAGGTTAGCATTCTTTCACAAAGCATCCATCAAACATTCACTGATCAATTGCCATGTGCCAACTCCATACTAGGAATATAGAGATAATACTTTGTAGCCTCTTTCCAACCTGCTCAATTCTTGGCACAGCCTTCAATAAATTCTTGATGACATGTTTGAACTCACTTCAGTAGTTAAAAAAAAATGTAATGGCACAGAAGACCTCTATCTGCCCATGAAGAAGATGACAGCCAAACAAGTTGCCTTTAGAATGTGAATGCAAAGGAGACTCCCAGAAAGCTGTGAGTGGACTACACCGCTCTTGGCAGTCATAGAGAGGAGCGTTTTGATATGAATGTTGTGATTCACCAGCAGCACGGACTTGCTTCTGTGGGTGGCGAATCCAGCCTCCACAGCTCTGCTCATACAGGGCTTGCCAGAGCTAATCCTACCCAGCGTTTTTTTCTTCTGCATCATGGGAAATTTCAAGATGTTTTCTAACTGGTGTTCCAGGAAAGACATGTTTAAACAACCTGCATGTGATTAATGGTGGTTACTATTTCCACTTAAGATGTGGATCTTCTGAATACTACCAGTTAGCAGCAGGAACGCCAAGAACACCAAGATCTAGCTTTCTTCTAAAGAGCTGAGAGGGCCGAATATCTCGTTTCCTTTCATGCCAGCTGTGACTCAGGGATGACGACATCATTAACCACATCTAGAAGCTAGGGCAACGTGGAGATGAGTGGCTTCACATGGTTAGGCAGTGACAGACTGGAGATCCCACTGAGAATATTCCTCACCAGACTAGTAATTAGCTAATTGACTAGAGCTGAGATAGAGGCTCTGGCTGCTGTAGGATTCTGCTCTCTTCTTTTCCATGGACAGCATTCTCTTCCAGTAACCAGTGCTTCCCCATGCAGAATGGGGAGCAAATTGGAAAAGCCACCCCCAAGCGCAACACATGTCATATCAGTCTGAAAGCACAGCTTGGAGAAGTACCACATTGGAACACCTTACCTAGGCTGGACCGAGTGTTGGAACGTTCAATTATTGCTCTCTTGCTGGGATTATTTAGGACAGACCTCTTAGCAAGAGAAATGTCAGCTGTCACTCTTGTTATTGATATCCTATGAATAGGAACACAGAACAAAACACACCAGTAAAAATGTTTAGGGCTCTTCAAGTGAGTTATAACCACCGTACTTAATAACCACTTTACATACTATCGTGCAACCACAGTACAATAAACATTGACCACAGGCTTTGGCTAGTATTAAAACACAGGCAGAGCAGAATAGAGGAAGGTTTTGGCTATTTAACAACGAAATCACTGCAGCACAATTGCAGCTCCCCCTCCACTGTTGTCTGCCTTGCTGGATTCTCTTTAATGCACACCATACCAGGAGGGAGTGAAAGCATATGAATGAACGACACTCTTTCTAGGAAGCAGCAATACACTTTCCTTACAATTCACAGTTGAGTTGCTCTTGCATAAGAACTTCAAAAACTACAGATGCCCTGGCATATTAATGCTGTTGGTCAAAGGGGGAAACCCTCTTCATTTTGATCATCAAAGACAATTAACCAGTTGGTAGCTATGTTGCATTCTTGGTGCTCAACAGTTAATTTATAACACAGGAAGCATGTCTCCAGCAGTCCAAAGGAAGGTTTTATTTCTAGGAATAGAAAAATATGATTTCTATTTTCAGGCACAATATTCGTTAGCATATTTGCATGTGCCTTTGAATATAGACGGTGGGCAGTCATAAGAAGGCAGTGTGAGGCTTGCGCCAAGATGTTTTGAGTTAGAAAGTCTCCTGCCATCATGAAAGAGAATAAAGCAAAGGCATTGCAAATGAACACAGTTCTCCCAGCACCGAGTGCAGGGCCACGGTGAGGATTAAAGGCACTGCAAATCAATGGTGACAGGGTTCTACTTGCATATGATTATCAAATGAGAATCTCCAGAACTTACAGTTTTAAAATTCTTAATTTGAGCTGGGATTATGCTCAGTGTCAGATTATTATCTGCCTGAAGAATGCAAAGAACAGCTCTCTAAGCCATTTACGGCCACCCTGGACCAACTTGGCAGAGTTCCAAAAAGGAGACGAGGGGAGTAGCACTCCTTTCTCTTCCTACTCAGTTGGTCCATCCATTCTCCTCCATTTGCAAACTCCTTCGGGAGGTGGAGCAGGGAAGAAGTGCAGTTATTAATAATTATTAAGTCCTATGTCGTCTCACACCTGTTTTGGAACACTATTGGCACTCTCAGGAGATGGCTCACCTGGCTTCAGTGACTGGAAGTCTTGCGGAGAATTAAAAATATTTCATTTACACATCGTTGAAAATTGCTTCTTTAAAGTAACAGATTGTGCAAAAATTCTGGTGCCATTTTAAGCAAAGCACCCCTTGCTTGTGTCTTTATATTTATAGGCTGTAGATGGTCAGGAAGTTTCAAGTTTTTGAACTTTCAGAATTTTTAGGCCCTTGTAAATTACTTGAACCATCTTCACATTGTCCGCTGCAGAAAGCAGGAGTTTTGTGGAACACCTCGGGGCACTGAGAATGCTAGGGAAGCCTGCGTGGGCGGGGCTCCAGCTTTCCCCTGATGACCTCGGGCAAACCCCTCTGCAGGTCTGTTTTCTATGTTGGGGCTTTCTGTAAGATCTCATTGTAAAAAGTTTTTCTTTTTTTTTTCTTTTTATTACTTTATTGTTGTTCATTTACAGTTGTCTGCATTTTCCCCCCACCACATCCCCCAACCCCAGCCAAACCCACCTCCCCCCCCCCACTTCCACCCTCTCCCTTGGTTTTGTCCTTGTGTCCTTTATAGTAGTTCCTGAAAACCCTTTCCTCTCATTGTCGCCTCCCCCCTCCCCTCTGGTTACTGTTGGATTGTTCTTAATTTCAATGGCTCTGGTAATATTTTGCTTGCTTTTTCCTTTTGCTGATTATGTTCTTATATAAATCCCTTAACATTTCCTTCATTGTAAAAAGTTTTTCAACTGCTAAAAGACACTGGGAAACACGGGTCAGGTAATATCTCTTCGTGTTACCAAGAAGGAAAACTGAGACAGACGCAGACAGGAAGCTCCACGCAGTTAGTCAGAAGCTAAGAAGGTGTAAACCACAGGCCCCCAAGCGGAGTCCAGGTCTTAGTCATCTGACTGGTAATTCTCTTAGGGCTTCAGTTTTCTTCTCCAGCAACCCCAGTTCTCCAGCCAGGAGCCGATCCTCGCAGTGCAGGAGGCCAGTCAGTCCTGGCCACGTGCTGAGAGATGGTCAGGACCCATTCAGGTTAAAGTCACATCTGGGTGTCCAGCACTCCGCTGGCCACTGCAACTCGAGGCACGAAATCTCACAGGCAGTCCTGTGGCCGTAACTCCTTTATGTACGGGATTGAGTTTGCTTGTTTATTTCTTTTGTTTCTGTTTTTTGTTCATTTGTTCGTTGTTTTAGGAATGAAGTTGCTGGTTAGAAGCATAGAGTGAAGTTCCAGAGCAGTTCAACTTTCTAGAATAATTACTTTTGAAGGGCCCACAGAGTCTATTCTGCTTAGGTGAAAATCAAATGTTATAGTTCCATACAAGCCAAATAGTGACTCTTGGTTCTTAAAAGTTTAAGGGATTGTCAACAGATGCACACTTTTATTTTTTCTGGGTTATAAACATTTTTACAAAGCCATTTTCAAACACATCTGAAGTTTTGCCAAACACACACAAACAGAAAAAAATGATCCATGTATTCCAAAAACAGGAAAATGTATGCACAATAGAGGGTTCTTTTTCTTGTCTTGCTTGTTAATGAAATACCAGCTAATTTATTCATACGAGTTACTTCTTAATACAAGTCCACATGCACGGGAGGGCTCAGGGGAAGACAGACACGGCCCCAGAAACCCTTTAATGAGACAAAGAAAGAGCTGTTTCCTCCCCAGGCAAAGATGTTTACTATGATCAAAATCAGAAACCAAATCCAAACCTGTTTTTTTTTGTTTTTTTGGTAAAAGGCTCCCCAGCAATGTGATAACATTCACCATTAAATGTTATGTAGTTGATATACTTTTTTTTTAAACTTAAAGTGATATCCTGTCTACTTTTTTTCTTGCTATACTCTACCCTCTCGTGTCTTTCAGCACTTCCACGCATCTTGTTTGATATATGTTTCTGAAAAGCTCCCTAGGAAACTTTCCCGGGAGGTAGTGTCAGTAGATGCTGGTCTGAACATAAAAGACTAAGAGGATTTCATTTCCCCAGCAGCCTGGGTATACTAGCAAATGTCACCAAAAGCTAGCAAAATCATTCTCAAAATCTAGCAAATCTAAACCCCAACTGTTACTTATTTCTGTGTCAGAATTCAGCATAGTTGCTGCAATCCATCACGATCTGTGAGGATCAGTTTTCTGTGATTTTCTATGGAAAGATATTACTTTCAGTGATGGCACAGTCATTTAAAATATTCGTATTTCTAGTTGGTAATGGAACAGCTGTGAGATCCTTCTAGACTCTACCCTTGCTATACCTAATATGCAGCCCTCTTAGTATGCTAATATTTTTTAAGTCCTAATATTCATGGAGAAAAGTGTTCCAAAGAACAGACAGGGCGTTGTCAAGACAAAAGGGATGGAAGGCATCCTAGGCCTGAGCATTCTTCCTGGCGTCTCTCTCGCTGGTTGCAGGACCATGAAGAAGTCACACCGTGTGGGGAGCGTCGGTATTGTGGTCAATGCTATGGTGACGGTAGCTTTGCCAAACTATCTCACGGGATTGTCATTAGGAGAAAACAAGGTAAGATGTGAAAAGAGCGTTCTTAAATGAGTATTCATAGTGCCCTGTGTTGGTAGGTATATATATATAACGTGTACAAGACAATTATTGGATATTTAAAAACTTGAAAAAGACAGTTTCTTTATATCCTGTCCTTAAAAGTTAGTCTACCATGAACTCCTCCATCTCCAGAGTCTGTGATATTTGCGTATACTTTGAGGGTGGGAGAATCAGGGTGGGCATGTAATTAAAACCTGCTAGCTTAAATGTTCAAATTTGGCATTAGAGCGTTCAATTAATTACCTCTGGTGTTTGTCCACGGACGAGTCTGCACTTGAACAGAGAATGGGCTGAGGCAGGGACCAAGGAAGGGCACCGGTTAGGACACAGAGGTAGTGTCTTCTCCATTCGCCCACGGCAGTCACAAGGTGTTTTCGCTCTTCCGTGGCCTAGCTGCTCTAGGATAGCCTCAGTTGTTCCCATTTCCTTTTCTAAATAAACACGATGTCTTGAATCTCCCTAAGTTGTTTTTCTCGGCCTCTTTTCTTCAAATTCTTTCTCGAGTCCCTTTTTTTTTTTCTTCTTTAAGTGTTTGACTAACAACTTCCTTTCCCTTTAGGTCCGATCTGTGTAAGTTAACATGATGTTCATTTAGGATGTTCCCCACAATCATGTCAGTTACCAAGTCTCCAATAACTGCCACAGAGTTTATCTGATCCAGATGTCAAAAGTTTAAAGTACCAACTTTATTGAGATTTGAAATAATTAGCGTAAATCAACAAATTGCAACTAGTTTGACTGCTTGCTCTTCACCTTATGAATGTAGACAAAACCCTCTTCCTGAAGGCGATCGATCCCCAGGGCCTGTGTGCGGTGCGAGGTGAAGAGAAAAGCTCCGCTCGGTGCAGCCACTGGGTCCTCACCAGCCCGGTGCCGTGGTAGCAGCTTGTCAGGCTCACTTAGGTTATGATCTGTGCCCAGGAATTGTCACCACGTGTGGACGGCCACCCATCCAGGGATCCCTCAGGACCTATTTCATTACGGCTTGTCATTTGTCTTACATGGGTCACTGTTAGACCCTACAACAGAAGTTATAGCAAAAAGAAATTGTATAAGTAGCTCTAAACCTACTCGATTTCTAAGGTATCAAAAAAGGCAAGCAAAGGATTGTGTAATAATCAAGCTGTTGGATTTTAATCCAATGTTGAATTATTTTCTAACCAAGATTTGAAAAACAGGATTGAAGGAATCTTCTCAGTAAGTGGATCCCCTTTTTGCCCTTTCTAAAAAGTAAGACTCTCCCTGACAATTCTGTGCAGCCGCTGCACCCACGGCCAGTGAAGCAGAGCGGGCTTCCGGGAGGACACACTGTGTATGCTCTCACGGGGCTAGTGCCTTCTGTGTCATTGTTCTCTTGGCTGGTTTCAGTGAAAGACTATTGGCTGTTTTCTCTCCTTGTATTAACTGGTAAAACATAACGCAGCAGATTGTCATAGCTCGAAATGTAAGGACAGACACGTCAGAGTCTGTCCTTATCAAAGTCTCCGAACACATCCAACCAGGAGATTGAGTACTGGGTTCTCTGCCGCACTGGCCTCTTACAATTTGAAAGCGAGGCCTCCCGCCTGCTTCCATCTTCAACGTCTGTCTTCCTCTGACTCGGCCGTCCGGGAGGTCTCTCCGGGGCTGAGTCGCTTTCTCCAGCTGTCACTTTTGCTGCCTTTGGACTCACCCTCCTATCTTCAGCTCCGCGGCTGTGTCCTCAGGCCCCGTGGAGCACTTGGCATGGGCATTTTAATTCTATTTCCGCTAACATCATTTTCAATAGTGTGTGTAATTGCTTGATGCAGACGATTCTCCTTGATTCAAAACAAATCTCTGCTGGTGCAGTTAAACACTTTCCTCTTTCTGGGCCTGAGGCAGAACCTCAGATTCTTCACTCTTGCAAGCAATAAAGTCACTCATTTTCTCTTTGCCAAATTACAATAATCGTTTTCTTTTTTCCATAGGTCCTTTAACAGTTCAAACCTTTAACTTCGTTGTTTATAAGGATGGGGTGTGGGGGCCAAAGCCATCTAACACAGAGTAGGGCTGTGTTATGAGGTGGGGTTTTTGCAGCTCAGGGGCTGTTACGGGGCCATGGGAAGAGGTGCCGCTCAGAACTTCCTTAGGTAAATGCACCACGGTTTAAACCCATGTGACTCCAAGCGTAGCTGAAGGACGCGTGCGTGTACAACCAAGAACACAGAAGACAGAGCCATGCGTGTCAGCTGCCTCTAATCCACGGAGAGCTGCATCAGGGTAAAGGCTAAGGCTCAGCTCAGCAGAGGGCAGGACCACAATGAACACTGTTTAAGTTAAGGAGTCAGAGCTCTGCTGTTTCTTTGTAATGCTTTCCTAAGAAATGGATTCCCGACAGCCGACAGTTTCCAAACAGAAGCAGGTTAGTGGTTGTTAAAGAAATTAGAATAAAATAACTTAGACATTTTCCTCCAACTCCAATATTCTAGTATTCAGTGCTATTCACTTGGTTGTTCTGTAACTGCTTTATTCTTTGCCTGTCTTTTCTTAAAAAGAGGGCGACAGGATAAACTCATGGTTTGCTTATAGCTCTTTGGGTCCACTTGACGAATGTGGCAGGCACTATTACTTGTTCAGCAGTATCTCTATCCTCTTCTTCCTGGGCACACAGCTAGACTATGTACTTTCCAGCCTCAAGACTGTGCTTCCAGGGATCACATCTATAGTTTGTTACTTCCCAGACTCCTTTACAATTAAGTGTGGCCACGTAACCAAGTTCAATCAATGAAATGCGAAAATCAATGGGTGTCACTTCCAGGCTGGCACGCTCCTGTCCCTACCAGATGCCTGGAGAGCCTTTAGGCCGAGGGCCCCAAATGATGGGTAGAACGAACTTTCTGCCCAGTCCTCCCCCTGCCCCACTCTCCTCTGTCTTCCAGCTGGGGAACATCTGCCTAAGACTGTTAAATGAGCAACAATAAGCTTTCATTGTGTTGGAATCATGATACATTTCGAGATGTATTCATTAAGGCACCCTGGCCTACACTAATGTACTTAGCAATTCAAATAATTGCACTGAGGCATTCTGATTTCTTGAACTAAAATCTCAATTACTGGAACTGAAATCTCAGTTTATTTTCTTTGTATGTAGTCCCAGAAATGAATGACTATTTTTAACGCAATTATACAGAAAGTTTTTCTTTTGAAAAGAATGTACAATTTGTATTTAAAGCATTATCATGTTTCCTTTTTTCTTAAGATACCATATGTATTAAAATATTTGGTATGTTGGATGCATATAACCATACTTTTTAGTACATGCTACTTAGGTTTTTGGTTCCTAATAAGTCTTCAGGTATCTGCAGGTGGTTATTTTATTCACAATGCATTATGCAAGAGCTTAGTACTTGGTATTGAGTTGATATGAACTTTTTACCATTTCTCTGCAAAACACAGAAACTCTTTCTAAACATTTTTTACAAAACTTAAATGATGAAATTATCTGATAAAGACTGAGCCATGTTGACAATGGGTCATAGTAGGATGCATATAAAATAGACCAATAAAATAACAAGGTCATTTCTAAGGAAACAAACCCTGAGCTAAACATCCAAAGTACTACTCCCTACGAAATAGTCACTTTGAGAGGCTTATGATGAAAACATTTCTTCCATGGTTTTTTTGAGCAAGTTGAGTACTTTACATTTGTATCTTTGTATGATACACACACATACACTTGTGTAACTCCCAAATATTACCCAGTTTGACCAACAAGCCACCATATTTATCATAATTATTCTATATTTTAAATTAATAATTTTCATAAAACAAGTTTGGTAAGAATTCACCAACCAGTGAAAAAATAAAGACAAACACATTCATTTACCATACTATGCCCTGTATAATGTTCACTGTTTTGCCCAAATTTTTGAGAGAAAAATAAGGATGTGCATTATATATGGGTACTACTAATTCCATATCTATATAAATATTTTTAATTCTTTTATTTATGCTTATGCATTAACAGTGTAACTCTAGAAAGCAATCATGACATCCATATGCAAACTAATACCCTGGAATATGATCATCAGTTTTGTTTCTAAATATAAATTAAAAATTGAATTAAAAATTAAAATGAAAGATTTTTTTCCTGAAAGTTTGGGCCAAAAACTTGGGTGTGCATTATACATGGAAGTGCATTATACATGGCAAAATACGGTAAGTAAAACGAATGGACTATTTTCCTTCTCAAGGATCTTTTTCCCTTGGGGATTCAATGCTATGCTTCAAAACTTCATATTTTTAGAGCTCTTTCATTGTATTCTTCACTGACTGAGTTAACTTTTAATTACAGATCTTCTGCAATTGCTGGAAATATAGACCCACAAAAAAACTATCATACATGTTTGATTAAAGAAAAATAAAAATACAAAAATATCTAT
The DNA here is from genome assembly GCA_004026765.1 of Micronycteris hirsuta. NCBI lineage: Eukaryota > Metazoa > Chordata > Mammalia > Chiroptera > Phyllostomidae > Micronycteris > Micronycteris hirsuta. The sequence continues at coordinate 3,497 of PVJI01005867.1, read as the reverse complement.
ATTCTCACCTCCCATCAAACCTGTGCTTCAGGAAATCAAAGAGGGCTTTCTGCATCATGTCTGTTACCTTTGCAGAGGTGAGAAAAAGAGAATGAGGCAAACACACGCAAAGAGAGAAAGAGAAGTCAAAAGTAAGAGAAGTGGAAGGGAAGGGCACTGTGATTGAGCAAAAACCTTCTCACAGCCAGTCGTCTCCAAGGGGCAGGTTCCAGGGAAGGTGTTTCTCATTCTTAACCACCTGCCGTTCCTAAATTTCCCCCCTTGATTTGCCTTCAGGGTGTTAAGGGCTAAACCAGCAATATTCACTTGACCCAAGGCAAACCCCTTTCCCTTATCAGGTTCTGGACTACTTTCAGGAGCCCACCACAGGCTGGCCTTGCATGCAGGTGCTGCCTGTCCTTGCCACAGCCTGCGTGGCGCTGGCCCCCTGCGAGGAGCAGCCAGAACCCTGCAGACCAGCCCCGGCCTCTGTGGTCCTGCTGGTCTGTGCATGTTGGTGGAAATTCTCTGTGCCCAGGGCTGGGTTGCTGTAGATCACTCCTCCTGCTCTTCTGTGAAGGTCGCCATTGAGAGGGGGAGGGGAGAAGGAAAGGAAAGGGACGCGGGGCGGGGGGAGAAAAAGAGGCAGGGAGAAGATGGGATTCTCAGATCTGCCTCAAAAAAATTGATTAACTCATTCCACAAATGTGTACTGAGTGCCTAGCAGGTGCTAGAATTGTCCTAGCTCCGCAGGAATGGTGCTCTGGAGGTTGCCCAACTTCGAATCTAATGTCCCACTTATCTTCGATGCTAGAACAAAGTCAAAACTGCAACATCTGCAGTGTAGTACATCTCAGTCTTTACTCTTTCCTTCTAACACGGTACTGTTTAACTACTCTGTGAAGAAGCTCACTAATACTTTTAGTGAGTTTTTTTCCTTCTCTACGTCCTTTGAAATAAATGAGCAGAGAAATACATTTGGTGGACTATGCCATCAATGGAGCACCGGAAGGATGAGGTGTGTTGGTGCTTTGCGGGTTTAGGTTTGCTGGCAGATTGTCTGTCCGTTCCCTGTGCTGTTCGTGTTCTGTCACTCCTAACAGTGCCGGGAACGGCTGAGACAGAAAACGTCCATTTCTTTTAATGTAATGCAGAGCAAACCTTTCAAGAGAACCTCCCATTATAAATGTTTTGAGGGAGATAATTTATCTCTAAACAATGGAATACGTAGTAGATGAGAAGCCGCACTCTGCACCAGCCTCCTTCGCATGCGCAGAGGTGGCTCCCATCGGTACCTGCTTGTAAGCAGGCCCTTGGAGCCAGCTCCAAACGGCCACCCCCTAGATTCCTGACCAAGAATGCAAGCATAACAGGCTGGTATTTGTACCTCATAACCCTTCAGTGACGGCCCCACTAACACCACCGGACGCATGGATGGCACAACATCGTAAGGAGGAATGTGCTCCGTCTGAAAGAGATGATTTGACACTCGTGACAAGGTGAAGTGCAGGGTACCGCCTCAACAGCCACAACATTCATCATTTTCAGGTCAAACAAACAAGGACTACCACAGGCCCCCGCTGATGAGGCTCATCCCGTATCTTACAGCCAATCGAGTCACTGAAATGGAGCATGGCAGGCACGTATGGATAGAAACCTTAACAGTAGATTTTAAAAAGGAAATACAAACTTACCACTTTTTGCTTCTGTTTTGCTAAAAGACAACAATGAGAGCCATATCAAAATACGTCACCTCTGTAAACAATAGCACATGATTTTAAAAGAGGGAAGGATGCACGCCTTGTCCCTGTGATTCTCATCATCTCATTACCACCCACTCTGCAGCATACGGCTGCGTGTTGGCCCTCAGGACAGGCCCGTTTTGAGGACATGAAATAACAGACAACTTCCTCCATGCAGGGGCGACCTTACATCCCGGTATCCTGTTGGGTGGGGAGGGTGGGTGTCATAGCAACACTGGGGGTTCTGGGCCAGCACAGGCCACAGGTGGCTTCCTGCTGAACACAGCACACAGTGTGGCTGAGAACATCGTGGGCAAAGAAAATGTGGTAAAGAGAAACTTGGAATAACAATTTGGGTAAAACAACCAGCACCTCCATCACTTGTTGTTTTGGAGTTTTGTGGTCCTTTGTTCACTCTCACTTTCCAGGATAGCGACACGTTTTCCTACTATGCTGCTCTGGATTCCAATTAAGTTTATAACCAGTTATTCTTGTTTGTTTGCTTTTTTTGTAATAGTGAAAAGTTGCAATGCCCTAAACATTCAATAAATGGGGATGAGGCAAAATATACTCAATATCTGATTAGAGTGGTTTTGTGGTCATCCAAGCAGGCCCAGTCCATGTGGGGGCAACCCAGAGACCTAGTTTAGTTCAGAGCCCTGAAATCAAGAAGGATTCACATGAACAAGGACCCAAATACTCAGAACTGTTCCAGAATGGATGCAGTTTCCCAAAGCTATGGCAGGCCAGGAGAGACCTTGGACTTGTCATTCTGAATTGGTAATATGCAATGCCCTACTGCAGCATCAGTCCTGGGCCAGAGTGAAATTAGCCTACAGGCATCAGAAAATGTGATGGAAGAAAAATCCTGCTTGAATATCTTCACAATTTCCAAATGCACGATTCTGGATTGGGCCACCACTCTCTCATTCCCATTAATTTCAGAGCTCAGCTGTCTGGTAGCCAAAGAAAATCGAGGTCATCCAGGCCCAACCTTATTCTCTGCTTCAACCCTCCTGATCTCCACAGCCCTGGCTGTACCAAAACATCCTAAAGTCACCCATGGAGACTGAAACAGAGTATTTTCTTGACAGTGTACAACTTTTTTTTTTCTTTTTAATCGGCCCTCACCATCTTCAAGACTATTGGGTTTATGAATGGAATAATGAACTTGCCTCAAATTGGTTTACACAATGATGAGTAAATAATATTTTTCAATATTACACAAATATCTAAATTGTTAGTATCACAACCACCCTTTAAATCAAATCAAACTACTATGAAAGGAAATGAGCAATGAAATATTAAGTAGAAGAATCTTTAAATCAAGCCCTTTAAGTTGTTTCCAAATTAGTAAAAATACTTGCACGTGTATTCAAATATTAAGCAAGGAATACATTACATTAAAAAGAATTTAACTAAAACCCTCACCTGTTGATGTGGGTGTTGCTCGAAATGTCCCTGATACCATTTCTCCAAGACTTGAAGAAGAATTTCCACTGGATTTCCTAGGATATAGAACAGGAATTTGAGTCCTTCTCCAGACCCCGTGACATCGGAACTTGAGAGGACAAAGCTTTCTTTGGCCTTAATCCTCCTAGATAATTCAAAACACGCCACATCCTGCTATAGAGAAGAACTTCAAGAATCTTTCCAAATGTTTTCTTTGACCTCATTTCTCAGAGAAAATGGGGAACTAAATGGGATCTGGAAATACTTTGCAAAACTTTCTCTCCTAGTTATTCTACACAGCAATGAGGCCGCGGAATCACTGAC